>BQNB010077235.1:0-30906 GCA_026074375.1 Tanacetum coccineum | reverse complement strand
AAGTATTATTCTCTCTTAGAGTTGATGTTGCAAAACACCCAAGCATTAACATATGATGAGAGAGAGAGAGAGAAAGAAGGAAGGTGTTGCCAGACATCCAAGTATTATTCCCTTAGAGTTGGTGCGACCAGACACCCAAGTATTATTCTCTAAGAGTTGATATTGCAAACACACGAGTATTAATTCAATTGTAATTGCATCTGAAATGTAAAACAAGCATGAAATCTCCCTTAAGGAGATTAAGGAAACATTTAGGTAATATAGATGTGCTATGAACGCAAACTGTTAGTTATAAGTACTTGTGTATATAAAAACAATTTAGCATGTATCACACATGTATCAAAAATCATGTAGTAGCAACTAAAAGCTCTAGTAAAAATAAATGGTCATGTAACGCTTATGTAGTAGAAATCAATGAGTTTACTTGGTAAAACGAGCATGTATTCTCCCCCCGAAAACAGTTTATGAAAACAGTTAAAAGAGAAAAGGTAGGGCTATGAACTCACCTTGATGATGAAGAACGATTGACAAAAGTGTACATATTAAGCACAACACAAACAGAAAACAGAACGGCTCGACCGGGAAGTTGCGGTTCATCTTAACGGTAAAATCCCACTAGTAGAATGATGGTCAACGCGACACGTTGATAAAAGATTTAGATTTCTAGTTGTAATAGTTTGGTGGTTGGTTAAATAAATAAATCAAAAAAATATAAACGCAAGGTGTGTAATATATTCCGTATATATTACATAATGAAAAATGACCGAGTATATAATTCGTACCGTGAATTATATAACAAGATACACAACCAAAATAATAACTCGAAGCGTATATAATACGCGACATGTGTTACATCTAAAAGGTGACAATTAGAATAAAATGGTCTCATTATATAATACTTTCCAAGTATTATATAAGAAAGATGATAAAAATAAATTAAACTAAATAATTCGACACGCACTCGGATATCCCCACATGATTTATTAGATAGTTCCTTTATAAAAACAAACGCACGTTTTAAAGTTGTGGACTAGATAAATGGAATTTCTAAAATGATAGTTGACGTTTGATAATTGGGTCTTCATGATTTAATAATTTTTAAGACAATTCAAGATAATAAATAAAGTAAGGTTTGTAAAGACTTACTAAGTGTAGCCATTTATAAAAATCTCGGCAGGACCTATTCGTTTATTTAATGCTTTCCATATTAACAAAAGTTAATTATTTTCCCCTCAATTAAATCAATCCATGTTCCAAACATACTCATTTTTCAATCTATATCTAGCAAGACCAAATAATAATCGAAAAACAATCTAAAAAACCAAACACTCTTTATCGTTATTATAAATACAAAAAAACCTTATATTGTATTTATTAGTCGGCTTTTATATAAACCAAACGCACCCTACTCAGTACTAAACCCAGATCCAAACGCTCCCTTTGGTGAAATTATGTTAAACCAAACACATCCTTTCGCTGCTAAAACCCACAGCCAAACGCACCCTACTGTGGAAACCATAAATCAAACGCACCCTAGCTGTGATGTTTCACAGCCAAACGCACCCTGTTGGCTGTTAATAGCTTTAACCAAACACACCCTTTCGCTTTTACTAAAACCAAACGCACCCTACTCGGTGCTAAAACTTGAATCCAAACGCCCCTAAACGATTTTAACAGTCCAAACGCACCCTCCTCTCGCTGTCATATACAACCCAACGCACCCTGTGGGTTTTTATAAAAACCAAACGCTTCCTGGTGGTGCTTTTGCTAAACCAAAATGCACCCTTTTGTGACTAATAAAACCAACACACCCTGGTGGCTGAAATAAACAAACAAACGCCCCTATGGCTGCCAAGATCAAAACCTACCGCACCCTTGCGGTGCAAAACCAGACCGAACACACCCTAGGTGCCTCGGGACATAATCAAACGCACCCCTGGTATGGTGCAAAACCCACAACGAACGCACCCTTCGGGTGCTGTGACGAATGGCAGCGGCATGAGGTGGGGATGGAGACGATGGCGAGGCTGTCGTCGTCGTGATGGTGATAGTGGGGTGGCGGTGGCATGACAACGGCGGTTGAGTGGGGGTGGTAATGGCGCGTGACCGAGAGTGGGTGTGTGGATCGAATAGATCGGGAGGTGAGGAAGCTTTTTGGAGCTCACCGGAAAACTCCGCCGGAAAAGTTTTCCGGTGGCCGGAGGTGGTGGCCGGCGGTGGCATGGTGGCTACCGGAATTCATGAGGGAGAGAGAGACTATTATATGTGTGTGTGTGTATAAGAGATGGAAATGAATTTTTATTATATAAATTTTATATATATATAAAAGTTATAAATTAAAATGGAAAATAGATATTAGTATAGGGTTTATTTTGTAAATATTTCTCAGGGACCAAAGGTGTAACTTTCGTTAATTATTGGTTCGGGACTCGTTTGAACTAGCTAACGGTCGATTCAAATCTCGAAACTTGCGCCATTGTTTTCCAAATCATTTTTCTGATAAAAATGAGTATTTATTTGATAATATTTCAGAAATATTTTATAACATTAAATAAAATATCTGTTATTTGTTTTGTGAACCGGTTACGTCTTGTCCGCAATAGAATGGATTTAAGCTCGAGCATTTGCGTTATCACCACGCTTTTCATTAAACGATGAATAATTTATTTAATATTTTTATTAAATAAATACTGATAATTAAATAACAAAACAAATTTAATTATTTTTGTGCCGGTACTCGTTCTTGATTCTAAAATCTTGCGAGGGCATTTCAGTCACCTTCTGACTGTTTTCGGGTCTCGGTCAAAACTAAAAAGTTGTCTGAAATATCATTTCACATCAAATTGCTTTAGAGTCCGAGTCGTGAATACGTGCTTTAGATGATCGTTCTTATAAGTCAAGCCAGACCCTAAAAGTCAAAGATTGAAATCGTCATTCAAAATTTAAAAAATTCTCGGATGTTACAACAGTCCTTAAGTCGCCATAACATGGTAACCAACTCCTGCCATTTAAGCACATAGTTCCATCCGCACGTGGTTCCAACTTTTTCTTTCTAAGTTTCTCCGGATCTTTTGAATTCTCAACCAATATACCCCCAACATCCTCCTTCTTGATGTTCTCTGGCTTCCGTGCTTCAGTCTGAGCTTTCAAGATTTGTTTAAGAAGATCCAAGCCAATAGTCATTACTAAGGCCCGAACCCTTAGTGGTTCTCGTTCCTTCCTGCTCAGTGCATCAGCAACAACATTCGCCTTCCCTGGGTGATAACGAATTTCGCAATCGTAATCACTCAGCAACTCAAGACCTAGCGACGTTTGCCTCATATTAATTCCTTCTGATCAGAATGTGTTGTAAAACATTATGATCATGAACAAAAAATACGTGCACCTTGTTCCGTACAGATCGTGCTCTATATTTTTTAGAGCGAACTCTAACTACTGCCCCAATTTCTAAATCATCGAGTCTAGTAGTTTTTCTTTTCATGAATTTTTAACTGCTGATCCATAATAAATCAACCTTTTCCTCATTGCATCAACACAGCACCCAAACCTTTCTTTGAAGCAATCGCAGATGCGAAGAAATCTTCGCTTCCCTCAAAGGTAAGGCTAGGATTTGTGCAACTGCACAACAGTTTGCTTCACATATGAAAAGGCTGCTTCTTGTTTATACGCCCCAATCAAACTTGACACCTTTTTGGGTTTAGTTTGGTCATTGTCCTTGGCGATCTTTGTAAACCCTTCATGAATCATCTTAATAGCCGGCAAGGCCCCAAAAATGGGCGAGAATCTCTATTGGGGAATTTTTGGAGACGCCCAATCTTTGATAGAATTCAATCTGCATGGTCAACGTGATACCTCAACATTCAATCACATGACTGAGGAATTTGTTTCCCTGGAAATCCAGAATTCATACTATGAGAACTAGGCGTATAATTACTTCTCTTAACATTTCAAGATCTCAGCCTAAGTGTTCTTCATGTTCCTTCTTACTTATGGAGTGAGAATCAAAATGTCATCGATGAAGACAATTATCAAACTTAGATCCAGATACGTTTACATCCCGTCATCATAAGGTCCATGAAGGGTGCATTAGTCAAACCAAAAGACATAACTTGGAATCCATAGTGACCGTATCGAGTCCTGAATGCAATCTTAGAAATGTCTTCTTCTCGAACCCTCAACTGGTGATACCCTGACCTCAGATCGATCTTTGAATAAATACTCGACCCTTGCAGCTGGTCCGAATAGCAATACTGATCCTTGGGAGTATGGTAGCCGGTTCTTCACTGTCATTTTGTTCAATTCCCAGTAATCGATGCACATCCCGGAAAGACCATCTTCTTCTTACAAACAGTACCGTAGCTCCACGGGTACGGAACAAGGTCTTATGAACCATTTGTTCATAAGTTCTAATAGTTGCTCCGCAAGCTCATTACTTTCGGAAGGTGGCTAAACTAATATGGAGTCTCGTGCTACAGGAGTAGCACAGAGTACCAAAATCGATTTGAAACTAAACTCCACATTGTCGAGTGGAGTTATACCCGGCAAGTCTTCGAAAACATCAAGGGAAATTCTGGAACAACAGCACATCTTTCAAGTCGTTTTCTCCTTTGCCTTTTCTTCGCATTGTTGCGTGGCAATAATTGCTAAGTAATAAGTTACATCCCTTGTCTTAATACACTTAAGCCTTATTACACGAGATGATGTTTAATCGTGTCCCGTGTTTAATGCAGCTTCTTCACCACGAACGATTAAAATTTCTCTACCAAAAGGAATATGAATGATCTTATTCCGTACAGACAATAACGTGCATGGTACTTTCCAACACATCCATACCAATTATCACGACAAAACCACCTAGTACTACGGGCATTAGGTCTATGTTGAAAGGAAGATTAAGAAGGTATTAACGGTACAACCTCGGAATAATAGTGTTTAAACCCAACTATTCCCTTCGCTAGTTCCGACATTTTAATCATGCACTAATGCAGTCGGAGTGATAACAATTCGAGACTAAATGCGTAGATAAAAAACTCCTATCGCACCAGTATCAATAAAATAGATGCATATCGTTATTTAGGAAACGTAAACCCTGACGACATTGTTGTCCGGGTTTACCCCTGCATTGCCCACGACATACACCTTTTCCGAGCCTTGCATTTCCTTTCCAGCCTGATTACCCCGATTGTTTGTTTGTTCATCAATTTTGGCAAGATCCTTCTTGAAAATCCCTTGAGCACCACATTCAAAACAATCCCTACTGATTAGCCCAATGTTTACATTGTAGAGGGATTCCTTGCAGTCAACGACCTTAAATGACCAAATCGGTTTGCACTTGTGGCATTTGGGAAGCACACGAACCCACATGGTGATAGTTACATTTGAACACAGAGAATTATGGCCCTCCGTATGGTTCTCTATCACCATTTCCTGTGGCATAAAGCTCTTCCAGTGGATTTGATCCTTTGTTTGTTGCTGATTCGGTTTGTTCTCTGCGTATCATCAGACTTTCTTTTTGTTGTCCCCAGCCTGACTTCTGTCCCCAGTGTGATCATTTTGTCCCATGGAGTTTCAGGTGGCGAACTCAATTGTCATCCTGTATAGTTTTTGGCTTAGTCTCCATCACACAGTCAATAGGAACGTGTCCGTGCAAGACCACCGACAGTATTCTCAACTGGTCTATTTCTTCCGGAAACATCCGATCGCACATTAGTGCCGGTTCTTGGAAACGTTGGCTATAGGTTACCACATCGTTACCCTTTACCTTCAAATTCTACATTTCGAACCCAGTTTCTAATTTCGCAACCCTTGGGCAGTAAGTTGTCCTGTCATTATCTTTTTCATGTCCTCCATGGCATTGCATGGTCAGCTTCAGAGTAGGTGGTCTTAACAATGGATTTCCACCATGTAAGAGCATTCCTTGTCAGGTACACGTAGCTAATTTGACCATGCATGCTACTGGTACAATTCTTTTATGAAAAAATCAGATTCCCATCTTTTTGAATCCACTAAGTTGAGTCCCAGACAACTCCCTCATGCCTTGAAGTTCAAAGGTTGGCATTTAGTAAAGTCCGGTTAGGTGCATTCAGAGCAACCAGCACGGCCCTTCTAGCACCCGTTCCTGCAGTATTGGCTATCACGCCATTCCCGGGTTGCATCACGTGCTGCCAGTGCTATAGTAACGCCTTTGTTAATCATTGCCTGTAATTTAGCAATGTGACATATGTAGTGGTATGAGTTTTTGTGACTGGTGTCGAGTTGCAACTTGGGTTTAACCATCGGGTCCTTCTCTTGAGTGCCGATATTCGTTAAATCACAAGAAAACATAATACCTGTTAATTTCAATAAAATCATAACTATGACATAACATATTACGACATTAAATAAAAAGGAGATCACAACATAACAGTGAAATCACAACTGTATGATATTATCGTGGTATAAACCAAAATCGACATTCATTTAATAATAAATTCGATTCATAGATAACGTAAGTAATCCAAACCATTACATATATAACTTGGATAAAACATACATGTTCGTCCAGATACAAGATGGATTACTACACTTAGGTGTACAAGACAAAGAAACAACCTAAAGCCAAACCTAGTCGGGATAATACCCATTAACACTTAGTATGTTGTACAAGATAGCTAATATCTGAGCAAAAGATCTATACTGGTAGCTAAACAAAACAAAAGATCTATATAGTCTGCTAGCTGGGAATAACCCATAATACTTAACAGGCTGCATAGCATAGCTACAACATAACCAAATCTAGGAACTACTACCTTAGCTCTCCTGGTGCATCGCTGTGCGGACGTTTTAAAAGCGGTCCATGCTGCCTCTGAAACTCGACCATCTGTGTCTGTAGTCCTTTCAGCAACCTCAATGTCTTAGTTAACTGAACCTGTCTCTTGTGGTCTGATGCTAATAACTCTGAAATCACCCTCTGTCTCCTGTGATCTGCTGATTGTAACTCTGAAATCAATGCACTCTGCGCCACTACTGTAGTACGTAATGACATAACATCTGAACGTGCATAGTTGCTAGCATCCATGGATAGTCCCCAAGCCTCACAAGCCATCTTAGCCTCTCTCTCTATCATTACTGTTAAACGACGATGAACAGGCGTATCCCTATACAACAAGTTAACTTGGCCTCTCAGTTGAGACCGGTCATCTTGAGCATCCTCCATAATACCATACATGATGGTAGTCTCCTCCTCAACAATGGTAGCAAGATCGGTAACCCTCTGATTGACCCCCTCTAGGGTGGTCGGTGCAATCTCATCGATGGCTCCTACCAGATCATCCCATGTATCCGTAATGTCATAGTCTAACTCCCTAACATCGAACATCTAGGAGGGACATCAACCATATTGAAAAATCCATAAAGGTCCTCCCTCGCTATGGAATAAGGGTCGTCCCTCGCTATGGCAGGCCTATCCTGCCTAGCAGCACCGACTGCTGAACTCTCCCCGACCTCATGACTAGGGGTGGGAGAAGCAAAACGCACCCTCTTCTGAAGCGGTAAACAACTCTCAGGAATCTCAATATGAGTAGGGCTATTGGGTGGTAGGGATGGTATCTGTGGTAATGGAGATGATAGTAGAGTAAGTGGTGATGGTGGTAGGGTGGTTAAGGCAAGAAGTCTCTCGACCTCTTCCCTAGGAGGAAGTGATATGGATGGATCATCCCGGATAGATAACCTTCGTCATAACGGAGTACATGAAGGACAGGAGTCCGGCCAGAGCTGGGTGCTCCTCCTCCTCCTCCTCATACTTGTCCTCGTCCTCATCCTCATCATCATCATCATCATCCCCATCAGCAGGGTAGTCAGCTGGATCATCCTCGGGATCCTTATCGTCCTCCTCCGGATCAGACTCAGGAACATATCCTGGTGAATTTGCAGTGGGTGAGGCAGCAGCAGCAGGTATTGGCTGCTCCTCGGCCGGGAGTATCTCATCCTCCTGTGGCATGTACTCAGGGTACATCGGCTCAGGAACAAAGTCTAGTGGGGGAGGTGACTGCGGCTCCTTGGGGCCAGGTATGTAGTCAGGCGATTTGTGTAATCATCGGTGCCAGGTCATGTAGGTTAGGCCGATGTGGAATCTCGGTCCAGTAATGTATTAAGGCGATGGTGGAATCTCGGGTCCAGGTATGTAGTCAGGCGATGGTGAAACCTCATAAGCAGCCATTATGTAAGCATATGGGTCCTCTGGCATAATGGGTGGTCCATCGACTCCTGGTGAACCAATGTCTGAATCATCCTCAACTAGAAAGGGTACTGATGTGTATGTAACTGTAGAATGCTTAGAATCTGACATGATAATATCTGAAATCAAAATTAGCTTATATAAGTATGCTAATATAAGACTTTTATAGTAATATACATTTATATTATAACATGTATATCAATCATGAATATCACATCATGTATCTAGCCTAATCGGACTAATGCTACAATTAGTGTATGTAATGTCCCGTGAAAACCCCTTTGATGAATGCCAATGTTTTAAAATGGTTTAAGTCCAGCAAAAACCATTATGAACCTGGTTCTTTAATAAACCTTGGCTTTTTGATACCAATCTGTAAACACCCCCAAATTGGATCGCATGCAGCGAAATAAGGTCCGGGGCGTTTACTTCTCAAATACAATAACACAAGATAAATATAAGAAACGACCAAACAGTCATTAAAACTGATACATTGGATGTAATAAAGTATGTGTTAACAAAGAGCCTAAAGCTTTACTTGTTTACTTGTTATTATACAAAGATTTCCAGCCCAAAACAGATATACAAAATGTAATGCGACTAAATATTTAATGCTATGACTTCAAAATACTACCACCAATGTATCCTTCGCACTCGTGCTTAATGACCTTCACTGAAAAACATTGAGCATTTAAAAACGTCAACATAAAGTTGGTGAATTTCATAAGTTTATGTAAATGTATATGCAGACCGCAATACTTTGCCCAGTGATGAATGCAACAGATGCAGACAACACAAAAGAGCAATTACATTTGCCTAAGCTCATTGACGACCGAATCTCACATAATTGAATACATAAATAATAAAGCCAACACTGCCCGGTGATGATGTTCAAAGCCCGTAACATCCCAGTATCCGATATGATGATACGTTCATTTCCAGTGAAAGCTAGTCACCTGAACGGGGGGTCAATCCCATATAGATCTATCTATATATCATTTCGCCGCTCACATACACAGTAATTGACATATTCATGATTCATATCGGCATTAGTGGTTATCGCTACTAGGCAAAACCGTAATCATGATAAATGTACACTATGCGTCCAATTTTGTAAAAAATGCATAGTTTCTACACCCCCAAAAACTTGTAAATTTATTAAATGTAAAACATGGGGCTAAATGAACTCACCTTGATTGAGTAAACTGATAACAAAATATTCCAAGTAAAAACGCGTCACGCTAACGCTCGAATGCAACCTAGTTAATATAGGTCGAATCAGTATTCAAGCACGTTGTCTAACAACAACAGTATATAATCCTATATATTAATCATCTATCGTAACGATCGTTTGGGCTATCATAGTTTAAGAGGTCATGACATGACGTACGAGGAGTTAGGACACTTTAAATCGTAAATCCAACAACTCGTCAATACGCCATCCGAAGAAGCCTCATTATGAAATTCCCTAGTAATATAGCACTTTGATAACTAATAGCATATATATATATATATATATATATATATATATATATATATAGCTATATCACCATCTATTCGTTTTAGTGAAATCGTCATTATAAAGTAAAAACGTTTATAATTACGCCTTTAGTAAAAATGACATAACTTTGTTGTTTTAAGCCCCTTTTTTATGTTTCTTACGCCCATGCTTTCGTATTAAGACAAGTGATCATAAATTCACATTTTTAGGTTTTTGAGATAGCTGTATGAATAGTAGTTTTTTATACGTTCATAACAGCTATATAATCATTTTTATACTTTTAATTAACGTAAAACCCGTTTTTGTCGTATCTTATTCGTTATAGCTCTGTTTTTAGCGATTCTTTTGAACACGTTCTCGTAATTGAAAGTTTTATCATATTATTGATGTTTACAAAGTATAAGTTTCTGCCATGAATAGTAACTATTTATAAAATTTGTTTTATAAAGTATTTAGCGTCGTAAACCCGTAACTAGCGTATCTTCTTCGTTATAAATCAGATTTTCAAGTTTCTTATCATTTTGGAATCCTCATGAGATGTACTATCTTTATAAAACATAATATGGGTGCTTCCAAAATCGAACCAAAACAGAAAGTTTGAGGTTTTGTGATTTTGACATGTTTTAAGCTTGATTTTTGTACCATTAAGCTTCAACACCTTATTACAACTACTTCACAACATTTCTATCTTATGTTTTACATATATAATATCCATTAGGTCATACTTTGCTCAAGTGAGTTCAAGATAACAAGTTTAACTAAAAATGTGTTTAAAACTTGTTTTTAGGACTTTTTAGAAACCCTAATTTGTTCATATATATGTTTACTCTTAAGCATCATGTTAAAACACTTATACATTCCTTTTAACATCATATTAGCATCCATATGGCATGTAAATAAGTTCACAAAACAATGATCATAAGTAAATATTCATTTTACATATTCAAAAGTACCCTAAATGGTGATTTAGCTAAATATAACATATGAACACATAAAATCTTAGTTATGAAATGATTAAGCTTTATATATAACCTTGTGTGGATGATTAGAGATGAGAATAACAATCACACCCTTGTGATTAACAACCTTGGCTTGAAAATATAAGGTGAAAACCCTAATTTCCCCAAGTAAACCCTTTCATTCTTTTCTTGATTCCTTGCTTGCAAATGGTGAAACAACTCTTGAAAATACCTTAGAATACCTTAGATATGATGTGTGTATTCTTGTATAATGATAGAAAATCAAGCTATGGATTTTGTTTGGCAAGGGTTTTGAGCCGTGGCATGTATAAGAGAAAATGGGAGAGTTTTTGTGATTTCACACTTTTGATATGAACTCTATGTGTTAGTTGCTAGCTTTTATAGTGAAAATATCTAAGTAACTTAACCATGGTTACTTGCTAACTCATGTGTAAGAGCCCATAGGGGGGGGAGTGGGTTCTTACAAGGTGTAAGTGTTTGGTTCCCTAGATATTTGTAATATCTAGATATTTATGGCCTTAGTCACCAACTTGGAAACTCCTTGGTTCTATCCTTCAAAAATTCGGCCACATATACATATATGTGATGTTATATTGATTATTTTGAGTATTGGGTATAATCGTGGGTATTCGTTTAAGCGTAGTTAGGTTTTGGTGCTTCCGGGAATGCCGAAACGCGTTTTATCGCGAAACGTAAGCATTTTACGTAGCCAATAAAAATAAGATGAACAAAGTTATTAATTATCCTCATAATAATCATATAACACTTGCTTGATGTAAACATTTAATAAGTATTGGGTAATAATTTTTAGGTATTTGATGAAGCGTAGATAAGTTAGAAAACGGCTTCCGCGTGGAAGTCCATAAACATACTCTTATCCGCGAACTGTATAAACACTTACATAACGCAATAAAAATAAAAGGTGGCACTTGATAATAATTTTCCTATAACTTTAAATAATCAAGATAACCCTAGGCATATTTAAACATTAATTGTTTAAAATGGCCCGTTATATTAGAAAGATCATTTTTAGTTTACGCGATTTAGCTTAACGATTACGATTTAAAAGCAAACGCGTAAAACCCTAAAAATAATTAGTGGATTACATAATGTCGTACAATGACCTAAAACACGAGGTGTTATAGTTTGTTTATTTGATGGCAATTGACTTACTTACTCGAGGAGCCGTCATATCCTTATTATTAAGACTTATAATCGGTACTTCTTCTTAAGACCTAAGAAACTAAGAAATCTGTCACAATTAAATGGTATCCGCCTAAATCGCAACCATATTGCTGATTATAATCTATCTTAGGGATTAAAGCAATGGTGGTCTTGTTAAACCCTAGCTCATAGAGACTTTACCCACTTAATGCTTAAAGGCAAATCATACACTAGTAGTCCACTAACCAAGTCTTTACCAATTAATTAAGAACATATTCGTTGATCCCAAGGGTCACCTACTGGTCTAACTAAGCTTGTAATCTAAAGGCAAAGATAGGTTATTATTAGTGATCCTATTGGTCTAGATGTATAAATTACTATATGGAGATCCATCCCGACATCTTGATTACTTGGTCTGTATCACTAGATCCAGTTGTATGATAGGTCGCATACAAAAGCACTTAAACAAGTATAAACTGATAAACATAAATAAGTAATCAACGATAAATTAAGCAATCGATATAAACAAAACCAAACATTTAAATCTTCATAATAATGGCTAATACCCAAAGGTATTAGCCTTTAAATGTCATAATCAATACAAGAGTAATAATTTAGCCAAGGTAAAATAACCGAGTTAATAAACCATCGTGATGGATGTGTATATGTGGTTTGTCGCCCTTGCTGATTTACGACTTTTGGTAAAGACTAATAGTCCTATTCTTTAGTCTATTCGAGTTAAGGTTCGAATGCAGTCATATGTGTCTATCCTATCGTTATGGGTGTGTATGTGTAATTTTGTCACCTTTTCTGGAATATTGGTATTGGTAGAGATTGGAAAGAGTGATCAAACCCTTTAAACCTTTTAAACCCAATTTACCTTTATAAACTTGTTACTCCTAAGCTTTAGTGGTAGAGATGTGTATCTTGCCAAGCTTATGATAGAATACTCGTCATGACCGAGCAATTGAGCGAATTAGTTATATGTTACCACATAGATTAGTCAAGTGATTTGAGCGTTTTCATTTTCCTACTTTGTGAGGTGTTTGGTTGTGTACATGTAATTGAACAAATAAATGCTTAAAGAAAAATCCTTGATTACGGTTAGGATACCTTTTCATAAATTTCTAAAGACTACTTGAGGACAAGTAGGATTCAAGTGGGGGGATATTTGATGACATCAAATAACGTCACTTTTATAGCATCATTTATCCCATGTAAATTACCCATTTTGTATAATTATTGCAAGAATTGATACTTAATCATTGGTGCGATGAAATGAATATTTGCGTCGCTACTTGGAGAATTCAATGGCATTAAATTATATAATGATAGTTAATTTCTCTCTCTCAATTATCTCTCTCTCTCTATATATATATATATATATATATATATATATATATATATATATATATATATATGTGTGTGTGTGGTGTGTGTGAGTTGTGTAAGATATATGTATAGATATTATACAAATGTATGTAAAATAATATATATTATAAAAAATATAAACATGTATGCATTATATGATTTGTGTATCTCGTAGTCACTGTACCGCTATATATATATATAAATATATATATATATATATATATAGGCGCGATCAAACGGAAGTTTGTTCGCGGACGGTCATTGATAGAGTAGATACTCTTGGACACTTTTGCTAAGGTGAGTTCATAGCCTCGCATTTAAATCTTTTAAATGTTTTAAAACCCGCGAGGGAGATTCATGCTTGTTTTAAAAATCAAACGCAAGTGATTTTGATATGTAAACGTGATTTTGTTGCTATGAGTGTCTGTGTGGTGGCCTTTCCGTCATGGACCGTTAATTACCTATGATGGGTAAACGCTAATGCAATGGGATGGATCTATTTGGCCTAATGACCATGTCTGCTGTGTGATTTCTGAGTAGACATGTTGTAGTTAGCATCGGGAGTGTGTAACACTATCACTCTAGGATGGGCACCTGGTTAAGGTTCGGTTCATGGCTCTAGTAATGTATTGATTGTGAACTACTTGTTTTGCTATGCTTGTGTTCAAAATGGTTTATTGTAAACTCTATGGATTCACTCAACATTATTGTTGACGTTTTTAGCATGTTTATCTCAATTATATGCTTGTGCTTGCTAGGATGGGACGATGTGTGGATATTAAAGGACTTGGACTTGGTGAACAATTCACATTCGATAAAGATTTAAAAATTGTTTTCTAAACGAGTCGTGTTTGACTCTTATGGATTTTATCAAACTTAAAGCTTGGGGACCTGTGCAACTCTGATATTTTAATTGAATGTGAAACTTTATTTTAAAACGTCTCTTATGAGGTCGTTCATTATGGCTTGTGTGTACGAACTATGAAGTAGCACCCCAAAGTGATACTCTGCTGTGTTGTTGTGAATTTGGGGGTGTTACGGATTGGTATCAGAGCACTGGTTATAGCGAACTAGGTCGTTTTCAAAAACCTAGACTACAACCGTTTTTGAAAAAAAATTGCCAGTCATTCACCGTTGTCCGATATCCGCACGCGCATCCTTCCCAATCCTCTATGTGTTTTATGTGATATCTTTAATTGTATATTATGCGGGTGACAAGTGGGTAGCACTTGGTGTAAGTAATATCTATATATATATATATATATATATATATATATATATATATATATATATATATATAATCTATAGTATATATATAAATATATAATATATAATATATATACGGTATCCGTCCTATGATGTACTGATACGTATATATGTTTTGATAATTCGCTCCCACAAAGAGTTAATTTTGATAAAGTATTGATGTTATATGATGAAAGCATCGCTGTTATATAATGAGTATTTAACTCTTGGATATGATTTTGCTCTTTTACGTCTATCTTATGACGTCTTACTATCTACCTTATATCGGTCAGTTATATAAATATTGACCACTCCGGTTTACGCATGCCTTCGGGGTTACCGCTATTGACTTATATAAAAGTAATCTATATAAGTGATGACTATTTTCGATCACTTATGTCTACTTTGTAGAGAGCCTCTATATTTTTATATGAAGGTTGTTTATGCGAATACTAAAGCTCTTCTAGGACGTTGTGAGTGATACAATGGTCTCTAGACATTTCTCAGGGCATCCTGAGTGATGCGATGATTTCCGAAACATTTTCGTGACTTCACTTTGTTCTCTTTTGATGATATCGAAATTTGGCATAAGTTTGTCGATCCCATGGTTATTTCACTAGCCGACTCCGAGTTTGAACACTCGCCTCGTGTTTTTGAAGGTGTGTTAAATAATTAGGTATGGCTTTGTATAAGGTTTTAAGGAATTAAAATGTTGTTTGGTTGGATTTTGAATTGGGGTTAGAGGACTGTTTTAGACCAGCAGGTTGTTGGTTGTTTTCCGAAATGATTTTGACCTATAGGACTCTGTAAAAATATCTAGGATTGTGGATAAATGTTTAAGGTATATGTGGCAAGTTGGATGGGTCAATATCTCCCCTGGATGAGTGAGATATCACCGTTTTACAAAAACTAGTCAAATCTGGAACACCATTGGGAAAATGAGTATAACTCCATATTTTTGTATTAATATTTCAAAAGAGAATTATGGTACCTGTAGAGGACTCTTAGGGCTATCACCTCCAATTGGCCTCACATTAATAGGTTTCAAATTGCGCTCATTTTCGTAAGCCACAAAAATTTGCCATAATTTCTTAGGGACTGCTTTTGATTAGCAGCTTGTTGGGTATGTTTTAAAATATTTTTGGTCTATGAAGACTTGAGGAATTGGACTAGGAGGTAGAGAAACGTCTTGGATAAATGTAGGAATTCGGATGGAGTCATATCGACGCCTGACGAATGAGTTATCGCCGAAAATAGCAAAACTAGTCGAAAATTGAGACCAGAATTTGAATGAATAATAAGTCCAAAAATTATATAGCAACACCTAGATACGTAAAACTGTAGGCTCTAAGTATTCAACAAACTTAAATTTTAGCGGTCGTTTCGACCTTTGCGGACACACGGTTTAGGAGATACGTTAAAATGGTGAAGAGGTAAGATCCAGAAAATAATCAAGAAGTTAAGGGATGGTTTGAGGGTATTGTTGCCTCAAATTTTTTCCTTATCTTGGTATAACTCGGTTTTTGAAGTTTAGCGGTTCCCGTTAGAGAATCTTTCGTATATGTGTCTTCTTTGTTTACCCTTATCCTTGTTTTGGTATCCCTTATACTTGCTATGATTCATAGCTTTAAACCGTCATGATGACGTTTTATAAATTGATGATTTTGACCCATGAACCATTTTAAACACTTACCAAAAGTTGAATGGATGTCACTCTGTAAATTATGTCGATTTTAAATTGAGTCAATCAAATTTTTACGCAAGACCCGACAAAATTTTATACTTCAATAGTGATTTTGATATTCAAAATATGTGTAGACAAATGCGTTTCCCCCATGACAAATGAATTTACTTTTCTTTTCTTTTCTACTTAGGTAGCTTTTGCAAGTATAGTGCGTGACAATAAATTTTGACGAGGACGGACATGTATTCGTTTGGTCCTCAATTATGCATAGCCTGATCACCTATGCATAATTCAGGAAGAACCACCTTATGTCCGAAAATCGTCACCCCAAAAGTTTTGAATTGAATCAACCTTCAAGTGGGACTTTTTTTTAAAAAGGAGAATGTTTTATACCTTGACCATGGATCATCATGCAAGAAATCCTTCCCAACTCGGACACTTTAGAAGGACCTCATGTTGATTGTTGCAATTCAAACTCCTTTCTTTCCTTTCTTTTGGTGTCCTCGAACTCGTCCGTCGTTAGTGTCGACCTAGTTGTCACCTTGATCTAACCGCAAAGAGAATCATCGATAAGACTGTTCAAGATATGTATATCTAGGAGGAAATACGGAGCCTAGGTCACTTAAGTAGTAGACCAGTTGTCTGTTATAACGAGACTTAGTATAACGTAAACTTTGGTGATAAAATACCAAGAAACTTGATACCAACACTGAGAAGGGATCTTCTTAAGGTCAGAAGATTGCCAAAGTGCGTGAAAGCTGAGTTTGAATAACTCTAAGGCTTAGTGAAGAAGATTTCTCCTACATTAAAGGTGTATTACTTATTTCTTTCAACTATTTTATTTGTGTCAACCGAAGATCGTGAAGGAGATTTTTCCTATGTCAAAGTGTAAATCACTCTTGTTGTATCAACCGATAACCGTGAAGAAGACTTCTTTCCCTGAAATGGAAAGTTTTGGCAAAATGGTTCGACGTATGTGTTCGACCATCAAGGATTGGTGAAGATCCCTGCACGACGCCTGACCTACAGTTGGGTGTAGTGATTCTTACCCCTCGATTGAAAAGGACCTATGTCGCCTGGAGCCAAGTGAAGGATTGAAACCCTAATGAAGCCCAATGGTGACGTCCGTCACCATTTCTGAGGGGGACGATCAGTATATGAGAGACAATTGAGTTCGCCGTCATCATAAACTTGGGTCACAAGTCCAAGATGCTTGGCTCATCTCTATTGGTCTTTCACGATTTATCGCGGGGGTACCACAGTTGAAATTATGTGGAATTATGTGTGGTATTACTTGCTAAATGTAAGCGTTATGTCGCCACTTTGGAATGATTGCTTGATGTGACACAATGTGATTTGGATCGGCTTAGGTACGCCTACCCTATGTGAATGTAATTTGGATCGGCTTAGGTACGCCCACCCATGTTTTTGGTGCTCACAAAATAAGTCGAGATGTTGTCGAGTGGTCGTATATGATTGCGAGCTCGATGTGTCATTACTGAATAACCATGGTTTGGTGCTCGCAAAATAAGTCGAGACGTTTTGTGGACTCTCGAGTAGTTGTACCTTGTGAGCAAGCTCGAGAGGTCCCCACGATTTGACCGCCAAGTCGGTGACGACCGAGCTTGATGTATGCGGCATCGTGAAGAATGTTCATGGCTTGATAATTAACAAGCATGACATTTTGTTGGTTATGACTTAGCAATAAGAAAGTCGAGATTGGTGTGGCTTGACTATTTAGCAAGTATAGAATTATGTGATTATGTGTGCTTATTAATAAATGCCATGTTTCGATTAATGCCATAGTGCTTTCGATGAAGTTATGTATATTCCGAATGATTTCTGCAACGATGCGATCTCTTTTGATGAGACCGGCTTGGCGATATGCGTTTTGATTTGATTGGTGTGACCATCGTTGATTTTCAATTGGTCATCGCTTTGAAAAACTTCAAATGCGCTCGAGGTCGTGTGACCGTCGCATAGGAACGTGTGAATCCGTTCGGGAATGTCAACCCTCGCTTCACTAAGAGCGAATGCGTACAAGAATGAGAACTCTCGTTTCTCTACGAGTGGATGTGGAAAGAATAAGTCGAATTGAGCACCGGGACGACACTCCCTTAAGGTGGGTAGAATGTAACAACCCGAGTTTTAAGCCAACAATTATCCCGAGCCGTTATTTATTTTCTACGAATAAGTTGGAATAATTATTTCTTGTTTTGGGCGATTTGATAAAAATCATCGTTTTTGGCTATGTCGTAAGCCGTGTTTAGGATTTTGATGCGTATATGTGCCTGAGGGAGTTAAATTTTTTATATTTTTCTCCGAGAGCGTAAAATTTATTGTTTTAGTGTTTTATGGCTTTTCTTATGTTTTTGTAAAAGCGTGTCAAGAGTTTTGATTCTACGTGATTTAACATTTTATTAAATGTTTTAAACCAAGCTATGTGTGACGGAAAAATAAATTTAGTCATGAAAGTATAATCCCGAGCCATAGTGGTCGGGTATATGTTGAGATAAAAGTTCATATGTCAAAAATCAAATAAGGAAAGGAGGGGAGGACCAATTATGTCAAATGGCCAAAGTGCCATCCTATATAAACACCAACACACGCATTATTCATTATTAACAAAAAAAAATTACACATGATGCGGTTATCGTAAGGGATTTCTACAAGAAGTTTTACAACTCCCTAGGCAGAGTACCTAACCGTTGTAGTAGTAGTATAGGCAAGACTCGGGGGTTGTTATCATTCTCTAGGGGAATAGTTTGGGAAGGCTTGATCACGGTCTAACATAGTTCTAGGGGTTGAGAAAAGATTATTTTTGTATTTTTATATTTTATAGAAAGCAATAAAATCATATGGTTGAGAGATTTGGGTTGGTTTTAGCTATTGATTGTGCAAATATGGGCACGATCAGGCTTCGATGAGATTGAAGAGTTCTTCTTGTGGATGTTGAGTTGCCAAGCCTTGAATAACCCGTGTCAACACAAATAGAAACACTACGTTAAGTGAGGCGCAGGGGGTGTCCCTGCGAATCACCTCCGCGCGTGAGAGTAAGTATGTGCTTTTTGTATTGAGAAAGTATGAAAGCATAAGTAACTGTGTGCAAGAGTCTTAGCCATACATGGAGCCTTTTCCATATATTTATAGTTGCAGAAATGAGATGGGACGAGGCTTAGCACCAAAGTCGGCGATCTTGGGGGGTGTCCCGCGATTTAAGGGGTGATTCTGGGATTATGTACCACGATCTCTATTTTGGCAGGAAGATCCCAATAGAGATAGAGAACGTGAGTTTGACTATCTGACCTCTGCCCTAGTTTCGTCGAAGGCCCACCGCGAAGGGTGTAGGGCTTCGCGTGGCGGATTCCCATACTGGTAATCATCCTGAAGATGATTTTACGCCACTCGAAACTATTCGAAGGTTGTATAGTGTATTTGGGAGAAGATCCTATTTGGGCTTCGAAGGGGAGACCTCCGAGCCGAAAGGAAGAGTACGTCATTAAGCCCCCTAGTCGAATGTAATGTATGCATCTATAAGTGCATTGCTTTTGACTATCAATCTTCATCAAAAGTCGAAGACCATGTCGTAGGCTACTACTATACGCATTAAGTACTTAACCCACTTGTTGCTGGGTTAGATAGGGTTTTAATGCAGATAACCCAAAAGTCTGCCTTGGTTATCGTGAATATCCTATCCCACTTTAAAATTTAATTTGAAATCTGATTAATCTTGATCTCTGCCACGTGCACGGTGATACATCCCTCTAGCTTCGCCTATATAAACGTCATCAAAAGACCCTTTTTCTTTTTAACACTTCAATCACTCATCTTCTCTCTTTCAGGAATATTTCTTTGTACTTCCCAAGGTAAGATCAAAAATTATTATCAGGTATGTCTGCGAAAAATGCATTAGTTTTTCAACGATGTGAGTTGTCGCGCAAAGAGTTAGACAAGTGTCTTTCTTTCTATCCCATTCCTTCGTAGTACCGTGTGATCCTTCCCACGTCTACTCAGACCATTCTTGATGCTCCTCCTAGGTACATTGGTTTGTACACTCATTTCTTTTCTCTTGCTAATCTTAAATTGCCACTTAATGATTTCTTCTGTGAGGTGCTTTAGTACTTCAAAGTTCACATCTCTAGGCTTAACCCTCTTGGTTGTTCCAAATTAACGACCTTCATTGTCATGTGTAAGGCGTATGATTGTGAGCCTTGTGTTGAATTATTTCTTGGTTTCTTCAATCTTTGCAAAGCTGGTAGTTGGTTAACTTTTCAAACAATATCCGAAAAGCATATCCCGAGTCTCCTTGCTAAAGTTATTACTCGTATCGAAGGTAGGCATCAGCGTTTCTTTTTTTATTCAAGATACCATCGTTCCTTCCAAATTTCCTCAGCTTCTTCTTAAGGAGAATATGCTTGACGTCAAATCCTTCAAAGACAAACTCCCTTCTGGTATTGAGCAAAACCCACAGTTTCAACGTCTTGGTCGTTACCCCTTTTAGTGGCCTATGCTTTTGAGATCCCATTGCTTTTCCTAGCAGTCTTCATGGGAACATGGCCAATAGCGACCTGCAATCTTTGTGGGCGACAAGGGTATTTACCTTTCTTGTTTTCATTTTCATTTGCCTTTTTCATTGATATATGATTTATTCTTTCATTTTGCAAAGATGTCTTTCAGAAACTTTATCTACACCGAGGATGACGAGGATCTCACTTTCCTTCCTAAGGATTTTTCTCCAGGTTTTAATATTGGCTCCCCTTCTGTGTCTATTAACACGGAGCCTGTCAGGACTGATGAAGAGCCTGCGGTTGAGCCTACGATAGAGCCTGCGACTGATCCTGTGAATGAGCGCGTGGGGACTACAACAGATTTAGGGGGGAATCCCAAAGGAGATACTTTTGTTGTTCACGCTGGGAGTGTTGCGGCCCGCATTAGGGAGAGGAAGTGCAAAATAATGGGAGGTTCTTCGAGGCCTCGTGTAAAAAGGAAACTAGCTTTTGGTTCGTCTACCTTGCGCACTATTCGCGCCAAGGCTTCTTCAATGAAGGATGACACTCCTGTGCTATCCATTTCTGATGATGATGAGGGTAAGTTACCATTCTTCCTTATTTCTTTAGTAATATCTTTATACTTATTTATCCTTTTTGACTTGCATCTTTTTCTTAGGTCTCGAATATTGTTTGGAGTTAAAAGATGCCTCTGTCTGCCATCTCAAGATCTCTGCCATAACTCCTCCCACTTGGAAGGGTTTTTTGGATAACCATCCTGATGTGGACCTGCTTGATCTTCACGATCGTTGCTATGCTAGGCAAGCTGTTGTGGATAATGCAGTGAATAGGAGGTCCCGTAAGCTTTTAAAGGTTATTGAGAAGCTGAGTGGTGAGGCAGATGTCATGCGAGCTAGGGAGTTAGCCCGCGAGGAGGAGTGTGAGGGGCTTCGGGCCAAGTGTGAAGCTGCTATGACTGATTTTGACAAGAACCCTGCTGTCTTGCTTCTTTAAGAGAAGATGTCTTCACTAGCTACTGAGGCAAAAGAGAACAAGGGAAACCTTGACAGGTTGATGCTCAAGAGTCAGAAGTGGTTGGGTTATCAGGTAAGCCTTTTGGCTTTGGAGTCAAAGGTCTCTTATTTGGAAGCCGAGAAGGCCAATCTTAAGGCTACAGAGGCTTCGCTTCGCCAAGAGATAGAGGAGGTCAAGCATGATAGAAGGGAAGTGGTTTCTAAGGTTGTACCTTATGCTTGCATGAAGCTTCTTCTTAGTGATGAACTGGGTAGGCTTGTTGGGAAGCTTGTATCATCGGCTATTACCTTCGGCAGGTGCAGGGCCTATGAACAGGTTGCAAGAATGAAGGATCCCTTCGATTTGTCAAAGGTTAAGGGGTGTCGTCCTTCGTATGAGAAAGAGCACACTCAAGCCAGCAATGACCTTGCCACTGCCACATTTTCCTGGTCTAATGAGTATGTAGCTGATGCTTCTGCTTCTGTGGAAGCTTTGCTCTCGAAGAAGGCCCTCACTCTACAAAAGCCTATTCCTTCGAGGACCCAGATGCTTGTGCCTTCTTCCCAGCTAGCTACTCCATCTTCTGCTCCTTCTTTGAAGCCTATGTCTCCTCCTGCTAATATTGTGAAGCCTTCTCCATTTCTAAATGAATGAAGGTCGTCATGTTGACGTTAATTTAGCCCCAAGGGTGGTGTGTACCCTTTGAAAAATTCTACTGTGATCCTGGTTTCAACCATTAAGACAATTCCTACCATGTACAATGGTTTATGTTGGCCATTGTCTTGAATAATTTGTGTCAGCCTGCATGGTTGTCTTTGAACATTTACCTCCTTATGGGGGTTTGGTATAGGGATGCGATCCCAAATTTCCCTTATGTTGTGTCTGTTAAATTCTTTATTTTCTCTTTTTTTTGAAGGCTCGTGTGGCCTTAAGTTGTGGACAAACGTATTGTGCCACTTTTAAAGCTAGGTTTCCCTTAGCAACCTAATTTGTTTGCTTTATGTTTGGCTTGGGTGGACTTTATGCTGACTCTTTTGTTCGCTGTATCAAGCGAAGGCTCATGTGTGGCCTTTAAATATTTGACTAGACGTCAATACTCATACGAAGGAGTTTTATCTTCTTCAGTATGCCCCAAGGCTAAAAGAAGCAATGAGGGAAGTTAACGTGGATTTTTTGGATGTTTAAGTTTTTATAGGGCTCATTTGTGGCCCATACTACATCTCATCCATTGTTGAACTTAGTAGTATTAGGCTCAAGTGTGGCCTTAAATGTTTTTGGCTTACTGCCGATGAAGGGTTTCGAACCACTTCATTATGTCCTCAAGGCTAAAAGAAGCAATAAGGAAGTTAACGTGAATTTTATAGATGTTTGATTTTGTAGGGCTCATGTGTGGCCTTACTACATCCCTTCAACGTTAAACTTTAATCATGTCATGAGTATTTCGAAATGAAACTTCTTCATTAATAGTGTAGAAAGATTTACATCATCGCTGGTATGAACACTTAGTTTGCTACACTATTTTTGATAATTGAAATAAAATAAAAAGCAGGAAATGATGTAAGTTTTACATGTAAAACTTACGGAGACTTGTTCCTTTTGCTTTTTGAATTAGCGAGTGGTTAGCTACGTTGACAAGTGTATAAAACCTGTCTTTGTGGACTTCGCTTATCATGTGTAGACCTTGCTGCTCCTGTGAGCTTGTTGGAAACAAGATGAAGTCTCCCACAATGTAATTAGAATAATTGTTCCTTGTATTGTGGTGTTTTTGTAACTTGTTTATATAGTGGGCTTTTTCAATCGAAGCTGTTTCCTTGCCTTTCTTGGTTGTTTCTTGCGTTCTTCCTCTGTCATCTGTGGCTTCAACTATGGGGGCTACGGCTTTAGAATCGTAGGTTAAGCTAAACGGTGTCTCTTCTTGGCTGTTCATTGGAAGAGTTCTATGTACCCACAATTTTTTGGCTAGGTTATCCACCCGACTTTGTTGGCTTCGAACTAGCTGTTTCTCGATGTAGTGCATTATTTCCATGTGCTCCGTAATGGGAGAGAAGGTTTGTGTGATTTTCAATCCTTTACAGAAGTCTGCGAATATCCCCTCTTTGAAGTGTTTTTCTTCTTTCGAGCTGATCATCCGGGGTACTCCGAATTTGCACACTACATATTCCCATACAAACTTTTCACTTGACTTGCGTTTTTGATAGTTATGGGTTTGGCTTCCACCTATTTTGTAGAGTGTTTGACTCCGATTGCTGGAAACTATAGACCTCCAGGGGCCATTGGTAGTGGTCCTAGGATATGAATCCCCCAATGGCTGAAAGGCCACATACTTCCGACTGCAATGGCTCCATCCACCCCTGCTTTCCTTATTGCGGATTGTTCCTTGCATTTATCGCAGTCTTGAATTGCCTTTGCAGCTTCCCCGTGCATCGATGTCCAATAGTAACCCTGCTTTGTGATTCTAACTACCATCAAACAAGGTTTCACATTGAATCCACAAGACCCTTCGTGTATTTCTTTTATGATCTTGTCAGTCTGTAGTGAGGCTATGCAGCGAAGCCATGGTGTGAAGAAGGATCTTTTGTACATATTACCTCGGATTAGCTTGTACCGCGGTACTTGAATCCTGATTTTCCTAGCCTCCTTTGTATCCTCTGGTAGTAGACCGCTTAACAAATATTCTTGGATAGGGCTCATCCAACTTCTTTTCTCTTCGATTTCTACTTTCAGAACTTCTTTTTCTTCTATTGATGTTTTAGCCAGGACTTTGACTAACACCTTTTTTGTGAGATGTTCAAATGTCATCGAGGCTAGCTTGCTTAACGTGTTGGCTTTCTTGTCCTGGTTTCTTCATACATGCTCAACTATGTACCCTTCGAATCCCCTTAGTGCGGTTTTTACCTTCTGCAAGTAGCTTTTGATTGAAAACTGTTTTGCTGCATAAGTTCCCTTTATTTGGTTTACCACTAGTTGCGAGTCTAGGAATATCGCTACTTTTGTGATTTCCATTTCTTGGGCTATACGAAGTCCTGCTAGGAGTGCCTCGTACTCTGCTTCGTTGTTAGTTGTTTCAAACTCAAAGCGTAGGGCATAAGTGTATTCTTTACCTGCGGGATCTATCAGCATTAGTCATGCTCCTGCACCATCGGGACTAGAGGCTCCGTCAGTGTAAAGCTTCCATTCATTGCTTGGATCTGACACTTCCTTTTCTTTTACTTTCTTTTCACTGTCATCGAAGGGTATCTCGGGCAGGAAATCAGCTGGCATTTCTCTTTCATCTCTTTTCAGGAAAATGATATCGTGTTCGCCTAATTCGATTGCCCATTTGGCTGGCGTACCTGTGGGAACCATTATCGTGTGAGCTTGAAAGTATCTTTGAAGCCTTCTTGCTGCATGCACCAATGCCAATATAAGCTTTTCTAGTGCAGGGTAGTTGAGTTCGGCCCCTTGTAACATCCTGCTTACGAAATAGATGGGGATCTGCTCTTCACTTCTTTTTGTAAAAAGCGCGATATTTATGCTTTCTTTTGATATAACGAGGTACATTATTAATGTTTCTCCTACCCTTGGTGCTGTTAGCGTTGGCAAAGCTTGGATGAACTTCTTTATTTCCTTGAATGCTTTATCGGCTTCGTCTGTCCAGTGTATTTTCTTTTTACCTTTACAGCTTTTTAGTACCTTGAAGAAAGGGAGGTATCTTTTTTCCCCCCTTTGATAAGAAACGGCTAAGGGCTGCTAGCTTTTCGTTGAGGCTCTGTATATCTTTTAATGCTCGGGGTTGTTCCAACTCGATGACTGCTTTGATTTTCGTAAGGTTGGATTTTATGCCCTGTTTGGTGATAAGGTATCCTAAAAATAGGCCTTCCTCCACACCAAATGAGCACTTCTTCAGATTCAGCTTCATGTTGATCGACCGGAACCTTTCGAAGGTTTCTTGTATGTCACTTAACATTCCTTCTTCGGAGGTGCTCTTGATGACCATGTAATCTACAATACGATGTCGAGGTTTCTTCCGATTTGTTTGTTGAATACTTTATCCACCAGCCTTTGATACGTTGCCCCTACGTTTTTAAGGCCGAATGGCATTTTCCGGTAGCAAAAGACTCCTTCCCCTACAAAGAAGGTTGTTTTGTCTTAATCTCCTTCCGCCATGTGGATTTGGTGGTAGCCTTTGTGAGCGTCCAAGAAACATTTCAAATGGAATCCTGCAAGGGATTCTCTTTTCCAATCGATCTCTGGTAGTGGGTAACAATCTTTGGGACATGCTTTGTTTATGTCTGTAAAATTGACACACATCCTCCATCCCCCATCATTCTTTTTGACCATGACAAGATTGGCTACCCACGTTTGATGCTTGACATTTTGAAGTATTCCTGCTTTCGTAAGCTCTTCTGCTTCTTTGCAAGCTGGTGTGTTGCGATCGGGGACTAGACTTCGTTTATTCTATTTTATTGGCTTAATATGGCTGTACTAATTCAGTTTATGCTCGGTGTTGAATGGTTTTTAGTTGACCATGATGCTTCTTGGAATTCCTGTCATGTCTGCATGTGTCCATGCGAAGATGTCCGCATTGGCTCTCAGTAAATTTCGTAACTCTTTCTTGAAATGCTCTGGTAACTACTTCTCGATGGTTACCATCTGTTCCGGATACTTGTCGTTCACAATGATTTTTTCTTCAGTGTCATCACAGCTGGGTATCCTTTCTTTGTTGATGGTAAGGGTTCTTCTGGCCTTCTTCATTTCGTCCCTAGCTTCGCCAACCGAGAGTACGGTTCTGACTCCTTTTTTGGTGTGAAACTTTATAGCCCCGTAAATTGTTGAGACCACGATCCCCATTTTCTGCATGGTTGTTCTTCCCAACAGCATATTATGTGGAGAATCGGATTTTACGATGACGATGTTAAGAGTTTCTGTTCTTAAGAGGGGATGTTCCCCTATTGTGATTTCTAACAGAACTTCTCCAACGGACTAGGAACGCTTTCTTGAAAACCCTACAAGGGGGGTTTTCGTATTTACTCTGGTGGCTTTGATGATCGGGTTCAGTTTCTCGAAGCAGTGTTCGTAGATAACCTCGCATGTGCTTCCGCTGTCCATGTACACTCGTCTTACTTTTCTTCCGAACTACGCATGATTCAAGATAATGGTGCGTTGCTCATTCGTTACCTGGTTGGAATCGTAATCTCTTCTTTGTAAGCAATGACTTCTTTGATTACTAGTATTCTGTGCTGCATTGTCATTCTTTCTTATATTCATGAGTATTAGAGCTTTTATTGGCACGACAATACTTTTGTCTTTCTTGCCTTCCCCTCGGGGGGTATCAGTTGACTATGCCTTCTCTTTCTTTATGCCTTTTTCCAGATGTAAAAGTTGCCCTGAATTTATGGCTTCTTGGATCTGGACTTTGAGGTGTCGGCAATCATTAGTATCGTGTCCGTAATCTTCATGGAAATGATAGTACTTGGAGGTATCTCATGATCTTTTACTACCGAACATCTTGGGAGGTGGTTCGAAGCTTTTTGTGGCTCTTTCTGTGGTAAGAATTTCTCTTAGACTTTTGGACAGATTGGAGAGCAAGCCGTGGTTCGGTCCTCGATAGGGGGAGAACATGTCTTTGTTTTTATGTCCTTTGTTGTTGTCCTATAGAGAGGTGTTCGACCAAACTTCATCTCCTTAAACCATGAATAAAACTAGAGATTTCTTGGTCTTCGTGCAAGCCCAAAATCTGCAAGGTATCATCTGTGTATCTGGTAATGAAGGCTCGGGTACTTTCGTTTTCCCTATGTTTGATGTTATGCACAACCAGATATGTCTTTATTAACTTCTTCTGTTGGCTAAAGTGCGATCGGAACTTTGCTTTGAGATCATCGTAATTAAGGATGCTACCTGCCTTCTGACTATTCCACCATATTCTGGCGGAGTCTTTGAGGGTATATGTGAACATATGACAAGCTACTGGCATTAACCATTTCTGCATCCTTATGGCCCCTTCAAAGATGTGCAGGAAGTTTTTGGGATCCCCTTTCCCATCATAGGAACCAATATGGGAAGGCATTTTCAGTCCATCTGGGAGAGGGTAATCCTCTATCCAGTAGACGAAGGGTGTTACTGAGCCTAAAGGGTTTGGGAAAAGGCATGTTGGGTTTAGATTGGCATACGCAGGCATGTTTGGGAACGCATACATAGGTTGTGTATAAAAAGGATAGCTATTCGGAGGATATTCGCAGGATGCGTAAAGCCATTTTGAGGAAGTATGTTACCGTTTGTGAAGGTCGACGGTACGTGCCCTCCTTGTGGGCGGTTGGCGAAGCTTCCCCCTATAGGGGGTTTCCTGTCAGATTTTGTAGAGGGAAGCCCATGGGCTGTCCATTGACAAAACTCGCAGGTTGTTGGTGGGGGTATACATGCATAGGCATAAGTCTGTTTGGTACATTCAAGCTTTCGGGTATGAAAGGTTGAGCATTATGTAATAAGAACGTACTGTTAGGAGGGAGATTCCCTCCTACATTATTCGAAAGTGCCTGACCTCCGTAAGCGGAAGTTAGTGAAGACTGCAAAGGTTACCCATTCTCGCTTCTCCCTATGTGGGCTGCTAAAAGTGGAGGAAGGTTTACATTTTGACTTCCATTCCCTCTTGATGCTTCTTTCGAAGGCCTTCCACCTTCGCTGTTCCTTTCGACCCTGCTTTCCCCGCTGTTTTGAGTTTCCTCAAACCCTACTACTCTTTCTCTTCTTCTACGAACCCTAGGAGATGCTGCTCGAAGTGGTGGAGTGACAGATCTGGCAGGTTTCGGTCTTGGTTTCATTTCTCTTTCTTCATCGTAGTCTTCACTAAAATACACTAATTCAGTTCAGAGATTGTTTTTGCGCATCTGCCTTTGTCGGTCCCTCAGTAAGGACTCTAAGGTTTCATAGTTGGCTTCCACAAAAGCTGGGCTAATAACAGGATTGAGATTAGTTGAAGTAGACGCAGGATATGCTAGAGGCGTGTTTTCAGGAGTAGTGGCGGCAAACATGGTGGTAGTTGTAGGCACTGCCAAAAAACCTGGTGGTGGTGTTATTTCTCTTCCGCTTGTCATGCCGGAAAAGTAGATAGGTTGTTTTGATGGTTACTAGGCTTGGTTTGAACAGGACTAATTGTTGCGGTCCCATGGATGGCGTCACTGATTGTGCAAATATGGGCACGATCATAATTCAATGAGATCGAAGAGTTCTTCTTGTGGATGTTGAGTTACCAAGCCTTGAATAACCTGTGTCAACACAAATGGAAACACTACGTTAAGTAAGGCGCAGGGGGTGTCCCTGCGAATCACCTTCGGCGTGAGAGTAAGTATGTGCTTTTTGTATTGAGAAAGTATGAAAGTGTAAGTAACCGTGTGTAAGACTCTTGGCCATATGTGGAGCCTTTACCATCTATTTATAGTTGCAGAAATAAGATACGACGAGGCTTAGCACCAAAGCCGGCGATCGTGGGGGGTGTCCCGCAATTTAAAGGGTGATTATGGAATTATGTACCACGGTCTCTATTTTGGCGGGAAGATCCTAATAGAGATGGAGAACGTAGGTTTGACTATATGACCTTTGCCCTAGTTTTGTCTAAGGCCCACCGCGAAAGGTGTAGAGCTTCGCGTGACGGATTCCCATACTGGTAATCATCCCGAAGATGATTCTACGTCACTCGAAACTATTCGAAAGTTGTATAGTGTATTTGGGAGAAGATCCCATTTGGGTTTCGAAGGGGAGACCTCCGAGCCGAAGGGGAGGGTACGTCATCAGCTATTAAACTAAATAATAAACTAAGCTACCCGTGATAACAATATAATAAAAGATTGTATTCATTTAATCATGTATTACTCCCTAGATTACTTCTCCTAGTGTTGTTTCTTTGTTACACTTGTGATGATCTATGTAATTATTTCCTAAGTCATGAACGAATTACACGAACCCGCCGTCTATTTAATATTCCGTTAAGGCAACACGAAAGTAAGGTAGTATGAAGACTATTACATGGTGTTAGCCTCAAAATATTGAGTCGAACAATGGAAGTTCGTTCATAACTATATTAGGTCTCGGTCACTAAATTAATATACGTTGTAATAGGCTAGACGGGTAAACGGGCTCTTATTTGTAATCTAATCAGTCACGTGTATCGGGCGAAAGCCCAAGTAAACCTGAGCCCGGCCCGTAGAATTACTAAAGGCATGCAAGCCTTTTAGTCTTAACTATAAATACCCCTCTCCAAGGATGGAGAGGGTGTTGGTTTATTTGTAAGAATTCCATTTTGCAAGTAAATTAACCATTCTCTTCCTACTTTCTCTCTCTAGTTTCTCTCTCTACAATTCTCATAATTTCCTTCTCTTTTCTACTTGTATTCGAGCAACATGATAATGAAGTGAAGTGATAAAGGGTAACCGACAAAAATAACTAGAGATAGAGACAAAGAGAAAAATGAGATGGTTACTTGTAGGGGTGTCAAATGGGTTGACCAGATCCGAACCCGATAAGGCCTTATAGGGTCAGGTTGATTCGGGTTCAACTTAGCTTATCGGGTTTATCGGGTCAACCCGATAGACCCAATAGCCTAATAGGGTCGAGTTAGGGTCATAGTTAGATTCTTATTGGGTTATCGGGTCAACCCGATAAACCCAATAAGATATAATGACCTATTAACAAATCTTTATTTTTTAACAAAAAGCTCGTTAAGAAATGTGTATTTCAATAAAACTAAAAGTTATGTCATGAATAATCTACATGTATAATATAAATCTTCAATCATACTAATTGTTGCACACTTTACGTAGTAACAACAAGCAAGGCGGGGCTAATTTTTTCCCGAATAATTTTTTTTTACGTTTCGTGGTTTTTTTTTGGGCGATGCGTTATGGTAGGGCTAATTTTTAATATTTTCTTTTTTTTGTATGATTCGGGGAAAAAAATTTGCGTTGGGACGGGCTAATTTTTTCCCGAATATTTTCTTTTTTTAGGACGGTTTTGTAAATTTTTTTACGGAAATTTTTGTGTAAGAAAATCGTAAATAGTTAAAAGGTGAGGGTCCGTTTTATATTTTTTTTTACTTTTGGCAAGATTTTAGGCTATTTTTGGGTTTTTTTTTTGCTATTTTTTTTCCCGGATATTTTTTTTTTGTATGATTCGGGAATTTTTTTTCGCGTTGGGACGGATTAATTTTTTCCCGAATATTTTCTTTTTTTGGGACGGTTCGATATCTTTTTTTTGGGCCGATGAATGTAAAAAAG
>BQNB010077234.1:0-30906 GCA_026074375.1 Tanacetum coccineum | reverse complement strand
GATCATTGGGGTGTGAGCACCAGACAGAATCTCAAAGGGGCAGAACTTGATAGTGATGAGGATGAATAGCATATACTGATCTCTTGTGATAGGTCACATGAATCTTAAATCAATCATATCATACATGAATGCATAGAGAGAATAGTAGAGAAGGACAAGTATTTGAAACTCAAATGATATAAAATGGAGGGAAAATAGAAGAGTTTGTTACAAAATGCATCACCCTCTAATGAAGATTAGAGGGGTATTTGTAGGTGAGGGAAGGAGGCCTCTCTTCCTTATTTTCTTAACTTGTCACATCTAGTCCCTAGAATTTGATAATTATGCTATTTCATTCTTTTGCATAATATACCTTATTACAAACTACTTTGACATTATCAAAAGAAACACTAATGACTTAAATAATACAAAATCACATAATCGACACTTTTAATGATCCTAACAAGATGTATCTCCAGACATGAAGATACTCAGGTATATGGTACCATTCTTCCAACGGAATTAACAAATCAAGCAATGTTAGAATCCAAAGCTTACCAGACATACTATGCTTTTGCTTCTGGAGAGAAGGATCCAAAACCAAAGTATATTCGAACGAAAGCTGATTCAGACACATCTCCTAAGAAGAAGCCTGTTCAAGCTACTAAAGGTACCAGACTCAAGTTAAAAGCTAAGGTGGCTAAACCTGACAAGAAGAAGCAACCTGTAAAGAAGACAAAAGCAAAAGGTTTAGCTGTATTATCTAAGGTTGCTTTAACTAAAGCTGAACAACTTAAGTTGGCTACCAAAAGAAGCAAGAAAGACTTTCACCTTTCACATGCAAGTGGCTTAGGTGATGGAGTTGACACTCAGTCAAAGGTTCCTAATGAGCAACAATAAAAGACTTCTAGTACATATGAAGGAACTGGTACTATACCAGGGGTTCCAGATGTACCCCCATACGAATCTGAAAGTGATAAAGAGTCTTGGGGAGATAGTGAAGACGAATATGATATTGATGATGATGGTGATACTGATGATGGTGAGAGTGATGATCATGATGATTACAGTGATGACGAAAGAACGAAATCTGACAGAGATGAGATTCCTGATCCAAATTTGACTAATGTAGATCAGACTGAATATGAAGAAGAAGATATTGATGACCGAGTTTGTACTCCTTCAGACCATGAACTCACTGATGAAGAAAAGCTTGATGACGAAGAAACAATGGATGATGAAGAAGATGATGAGGTTATAAAGGAGTTGTATGACGATGTGAATGTGAATTTAGGAAATGATGATACTGAGATGACCGATGCTGATCAAGGAGCTTCAGAACAACAAAATGTCTCTCAAGAATCAAGGTTTAAGCAAGTAGAGGAAGACACTCATGTGATTCTTACTCCAGTCATTGAAGCACAGAAGGCCGATGAACTTGTATAAAGCTCTTCTGTCTCCTCCGACTTGACAAGCAAGCTTCTAAATCTTGAGAATCCATCTCCAGATGAAAATAAGATTGCTTCATTGATGGAAACCTCAGCTCGTCATACAACTGCAATTCCTGAAATCACATCTGGCTTCACTACAACTACTCCTCCACTACCTCCGTTCTTCAATCCTATTCTACAACAACAAACACCAACTTTCACAACAACAACTTCCACATATCCAACAGTGACTTTTCTAGAAATTCCTAACTTTGCATTCGTATTCAAGTTTGATCAAAGGGTATCCGCATTAGAATCTAAAATGTCTGAGTTAAGACAAACAAATCAATTTGTTGAAGTTGTCTCTTAAATTCCAGGAATTGTTGATACGTATCTTGCTTCCAAGATGAAAGAAGCAGTGGATGTGGCTGTTTAACTACAAACAAATAAGCTCAGAGAAGAAGCTCAAGCCAAGACTCAAGAATTTCTCAATCAGGTAGACTCGACCATGAAGACAATAATCAAGGATCAAGTTAAATCTCAAGTCTCCAAGATCATGCCAAAGATTGAGAAGTATGTGACCAAATCTCTAGGAGCTGAAGTATTAGTTAGATCAACTAATCAACCTCAGACGGCTTACGCAGTTGCAGCTTCACTGTCTGAATTTTAACTTAAGAAGATTCTCATTGACAAAATAGAGGCCAACAAATCGATAAACAGATCAGACAATCAGAAGAATCTCTACAATGCATTGGTCGAATCATACAACTTTGACAAAGACATCATTACCTCATATGGTGATGTTGTCTTACTAAAAAGAGGAAGAGATGATCAAGACAAGGATGAAGACCCCTTCACTGGATCAGATCGACAAATAAAAAGAAGGAAATCTGGCAAAGATACTGAATCCTCTAAAGATTCAAGGTCTAAGGAAAAGAAGTCTTCAATCACCTCCAAAGATACTTCCCAATCTCAACATAAGTCTTCTGGTAAGTCTGTCCATGCGGAGGAGCCAAGTCACACTGTTGAAGACTTAGGCATGCAACAAGATCAAGAGTTTGTCACGGGAGACAATGATGAACAACCCGCTGACAAGGAGGTTACCAAAGCTGACTTGTTCAAGAAACCCGAGCGACCTCCAACTCTTGATCTTGATTGGAGTAAAAGACAACAAGTTAACTTTCGACCACCTCAGACCTGGATAAGTCAAGCTGCACTTGCTGAAGATCCTCCCACTTCATTTGATGAGTTTAATGATACTTCATTTGATTTCTCTACATTTGTCATGAATCGGCTTAAAATTCCAAATCTGACTCAAGAAATTCTGGTTGGACCGGCATTCAACCTGCTCAACAAATGCCAATCTGCAAGGGAGAGTATAACAAATTTGCAGTACATGCTTAAGAGGTGTTCCAAAGTCAAACAACTGAACGTCTTGACTGGCATAACCCATAAAACAAATTGTATCCGTTCGATCTAAGAAAGCCTCTTTCGTTAATTCAAGATCATCGAGGACGTCAAATTATCCCTAAGGATTACTTTATCAATAAAGATCTGGAATATCTGAAGGGTGGAGACTTAAGCAGACTATACTCAACTTCTGTAACGAAGACAAAGGCTGCTACTTATGAGCTCAAATAGATCAAAGACATGTTTCTCGAATTATGGAGTCTCATGCCGATTGAATATATATCAACATGCTATACATGCTGGCACTTCACATTAGGAGGCAGGGGTCAAAATGCCAAAGCTTCTACGAATACGCAACTAACTTGACTTCGTCTAAAGATGTTTACTCTAGAAGAAGAATTATTATGGTAACCAGACTTAAGATTATGAAGATGTATGACTACGGTCACCTGGATGAGATTGAAGTTCGTCGAGATGATCAGAAGCTATCTACGTTTAAAGAAGTGATTCTTCCAACCCCCCCCCCCACCCCCCCCCCCCAAAGACCCCCCCCCCCCCCCCCCTACATATAAAGACATTAAAGAACACTGTTACTTTCTACTCGTTCAACACAGCTAACCAATCTCACTATCGGCTGCATGTAATGATTTGAATTGGGCATTAGTATGTTCACCAGACGTATGTCTTCAAAGGCTGGAGGAAGATCTTCAATTAGGAGTTGAAGTTACCAAAGAAGCTACCTCACTAAACCCGACACATACAGGACAAATCTCTAGGAACAAAACCACTTCACTTCACATAGACCCGTATGGAATAATATATGTGGATAAGTTCAAGAGATGAGACTTGATGCGTAAAGATGACTTCACAAGTTTAGCTTAGTGATGCTACGCCTCACATGATGTTCGAGACTGCTCTGCTACGACCATTGGCTGCGGGGATATAGAATGGAATATCTACCAATGAGGAATGGAGTAACTTTAGACAGAAAAGGGAAAGGGCTCGTGGTTATTCTATGGTTCAGGATATAGACAAGCAGCTTTATCAGAGGAGGTGGTGCAGAAGTTAGAAATTTCTGTTTAGTGCGAAGGATATACTCGCGAAAGATCTCAGGGCTTTCCTGAAAGGACAATATGACTAAGTCATATTTTTGTCTAAAACTCATTTCAAAGTTAATTGCTCATAATATTATAATCTTTTTGTGAATTATGTATATAAATAGTATAGACTTAGAAAATAGGCTTATATAGTGTTTGAGTATGAATTTTCAAGAATTTCTTAGTAGATTTAAAAACTTTCAAATTATCATACTCAAACACCATATAATACCCTCATAATTTGAGGGGGAGCATAAAAAATGTTCCTATTGTGGCTTGTTAATAATTGGACATTCTTTCCCCGAAAGCAGTTATATTTGAATCAATTTATATCCAAAATATAAAGAGATTTAATATTTTTGATAAGGGTAGAAAATGTGATTAAAATATATGGCTAATAATGTGATTTTTAAGACCTCAAGTGTATGCTATCCCATATATGTGCTAAACTCTTTTGATTAATCGATGCACATATGAAGGGGGAGCAAATGGTTATGTGATTGGCTGAAATGTGGAAGTACCAAAGACCGACCATTTTTATTACTTCATTGGAGTTATAAGGTGGTTAAGTTTAGGTATTCATTCCCCATGAACAAGCATAGACCCTGTGAGGAGATCTTTTTACCCAAGGATATTCCACCAGAAGTGTGTAGTCTCTAGTATGAAAAAAAGGAGTAAAAAGTTGAGGAATAAGGAAGAGTGACCGACTGAGATGGAGCTAGTACGGAACACACACAACAAGGTATTGTTATGAAGTCTCGATACGTGGAAGGGGTTGAAATATTAAAAAGAATAAGTTAAGATAAAGGGTGAAAAGAAGAAGCCCTCCTTACACTTAGCAGAGAAGAAACCGGGTTAAATACATTGCTGTCAGAGAATCACAATGATGATTGTGACATTGAAGTTTTGCATCCATGGACTTAGTGATGCAATGCACACCCTCCCTAGCCACTAAGCATCTTCAAAAGATTTTTATTTTCATTTATCATGGGAGATTACATACATTTCTATCAACTTTCTCATCTAGTTAGTTGGTCATTTAAAAAATGGTCGGCTAGTCTGCTCCAAGGGCTCTAATCACTAAACAAAGTGCACTATTGAGTCCAAAAGCAAATAAGATCATTCTACATCTCATTAGGACACTTGTTAAAATATGCTTGCTAAGTTTACACACGTGAATACAATAAATATATAAAAAGTCCTACGCATTTATCCTTGTGATTTTTTGCAAGAACATCCAGAGTGGATACTTAAGTATTCACAATGAGAATAGGAATCTTTGCTGAGCCAACATCAAACAAGCTCATGGTAGGGTGCCTTGTGCGAATTTTATACGAATCAAACTCTGTAACAACTAGAAAGAAACGATGGTGCACATTCCTATATGACTCAAATTGTTCCATGGAATATGAATTGACTATACTTTTAGAAACTTTGAAAAGTCTTAAAACTCTCAGATTGTATCTTTGCGTCGAAATATACTTTATGAAGTGACACGTCGTATTGATTTTTCAAATCAGTTTTTATTTAATTGGTGAGATAGTAACTTACTGGTCTCACTCATATTGTGCTGTTCACTTTGCGACAATTTCCGCTAATAAGAACGGCCTAGTATAGCTGCGGAATCCTAGAAACCCTGTCAAGAAGATTCTTCGGAATTCTATCTGATCACAGGCAGTATTTATACTTATCAACGGGGAACCGTGGTTGTTGCAATCATATTCGACGAAGTGACAAAGACATTTTCGTCCATATCTGTTAATTATCACTAACCTAAACCTGCAGGTATTCCTGACGATAGCAGTAGCTAGATGTGGACGAGTCAGATTCATAGCCGCATGCTCATACTCGATCGACATTCATAAAGACATCATGAAAGCTCAAGTACATGTTTCAAGACTTTCGCTACTCTGATACTATACATCTTTCTTGAAGCGATGAAGTATTATGTTGATACCGTACGTCCTTCATAAAGTGACAAAGTGTTAAAGTTAAAGAATATCAAGAAAGATGGCTACACACGCTTTCAATATTAAGAAAAGTATGAGCATGTCGGTCCGAAGGTCACAAGTGCACAAGTTGGAAAAGATAACAAGCTAATGATAAAGGAGATTTTATTTGGCTGATGATTTCTAAGTGCGCAATATCATATTCTCAAGTCAAAGATGCAAGTCAAAGCCTAAAGTCAATGATCACTACAACATATCACAAGCTAATGATTGAAGTTAAAGACTATGAGCTCAAGACTAAAGTCAAATCATAGAATGCTATGTTTAATTTTTTGTAAATTGGAGTAACCTCCTTTAGGGGGAGATTGTTAGAAACACGAAAAGTATCGGTCACTTCCAATATAGTTAGTAATAACTCGTAGTTTAATCCAATGTAATGTTAAGTAAGATAACCGGGCCAAAGACACATGGAAAGCCCATAAGCAAAGCCCTTGGCCAATTAGCATTGATGTATAAATACCCTCTCCACACATGGAGAGGGTGTTGGTTGGTTAGTTGGTTCACACATAATCTAATCTTTAATTCTTTCTTACTTTCTCTCACTAGAACCTTCCTCCCATCCACTTTCTCTCTCTAGAATTTCTTTATAGTTATTTGGTGTTATAGATTGCTAGCATATTCTACAACATATGACTAAGCACCTCACATAAGGAAATGTGTTTGATTTATACAATTCACTCAGTTCACTTAGATAGAGTTCATGTATTGTAAAGACACTCAATTTGCACATACATAATCTAGACAGCTACCATAGGCTTGTACTTGACACATAAACATGCCCGTTGCGGCGTGAGCACCTAGACAAAAATCTCAAAAAGGCAAAACGTGATAATGATGAGGGTGAATAGCAGATACTTGATTTCATGTGCCAGAACTTTACCTTATACTTTGAACTTTTATTATTTTATTATTTTTTTCTTCTCTTTTTTTACCAAATACTACGATAACTAAGGCTGGCACGAAACTTCTTCTTCATTAAGCACATTTTTCTTGCTCTTTGGATACATTGGGGATCTCAACACTAAAAGCGAGTGCTCCAGATACATGATTGTATAGGGATTTATTTCACCTCTTATCATATGATTTTTTCTATAAATTAACCTCACTGCGGTCTAGTAAATGATGATAAAGCACAAGTTCTAGAGCTACTAAATTACCAGCTCACTCATATAATTATCAACCAATACCATTGTTCCAGAAAAGGCGACAAAACCACATATACACATCCATAACGATGGAATAGATACATATGATTGCTCATTCCTTAACTCAAACTAGCTAAAGGCATCAATTATCTTGGGTACAAAAGGTGGGTACCCGAATATTCTAAAGGCTTATAATTCTTACAATTTAGTGGACTGGGTTGTGCTAGCGATAATGTCAATCCGGTTGGATTTTCCTTACTAAGAGCATTTTTTTTAATTATGAAAGCATATATGTATTAAGATTTTTTTAAAGTATCAGTTGAAAATTTTTGGCACGGCAAACATAGAGTGATATGATTAATTTTTCCTATTTGGCTCCCCTCCACATTTAAGTTGAACATTGCCCTCAATGTTATAACTGATAATAGAGATAAAATAGGGAAAATTAAGAGAAAATGATACTTCCCGGGACATAGAGGAATGTATAGATGCAAGAAAGATATTCTTGAGCATACTTCATAATTTTCTAAATTTTTATTCTATATTACCTGCATAAAAGTAAACACACAAAAACACACAAAGAAAATATTTTTGTTGTTGTTTTTTTAATAAATAAATAAAGGATATGAGTGAAAGAATAGAGGAGGGACTCCTCTACACTTAAGTAAAGCCCGGGTTGCCTCCCGAGAAGCGCTTAATTTTTAATAGAGTCGTTAGCTAGACTCAAACTTGGTGAGTCATTCTTTGGGGAAGAAGGGAGTGACTGCTTCCCTTTGTTCATTATAATCTTCTTCTTCATGATATAGTTTGAGTCGATGGCCATTAACAATGAATCTTTTTCCATCTTTTCCATATAGTTCAACATATCTGGATGAATAGGTGTTTTACTACATATGGTCCTAGCCAGCGTGATCTGAGTTTTGGCTGTTTGAATTTGTACTTTGAGTGAAAGAGCAGAACCTTATTTTTGTGTTTGAATTCTTTTCTCATTCTTAGTTTTCTATCGTGCCAGACTTTGGTTCTTGCTTTGTATAGACGAGAGTTTTCATAGGCTTGGTGTCTAAGTTCGTCGAGTTTGTGTAACTGAAACATTCTTTTCTCACCAGCAACGATGAGATCAGGATTGCAATTCTTCAAGGCCCAGTATGCACGGTGTTCAATTTCAAATGGTAAATGGCAGTTTTTTCCATATATTAGTTTGTAGGGTGTGGTACCGGTAGGTGTTTTGTAAGCAGTGCGAAAAGCCCACAGAGCGTCATCAAGTTTTCTTGACCAAATAGCAGGATTGTCTTTAACAGTCTTTTCAAGAATTCTTTTAAGAGCTCTGTTCGTGTTTTCAACTTGACCACTAGTTTGAGGGTGATATGATGTAGAGAAACGGTGGTTAACTCCATATCTTTTCATTGTCTTTTCCATTATTTTGTTGCAGAAGTGAGTACCTCGGTCGCTGATTAGAGCTTTGGGCATTCTGAAACGGCAGAATAGTTTCTTTAAGAAAGTGATAACCACTCGGGCATCATTGGTTGGTAAAGCTTGAGCTTCGGCCCATTTAGATACGTAATCAACAGCGACAAGAATGTATTCAAACTTATGCGATTTTGGGAATGGTCCCATAAAATCGATACCCCATACATCGAAAATTTCACATACTTGAATGTTGGTTAAGGGCATCTCATCACGTTTCGATATATTTCCTGTCTTTTGGCATGCTTCGCAAAGGCGAACTAGAGTATGAGCTTCTTTTATGATTGTCGGCTAGTAAAATCCTGAATCTAGGACCTTTTTAGCGGTTACATTTGGTCCATAATGTCCACCAGTAGGTCCGTGGTGACATTGATCTAAAATGGTTCGGGTTTTTGGTCCAGATATACAGCGTCTGATCATACCGTCAGAACATACTTTGAAGAGGTAGGGTTCTTCCCAAAAGTAGTGTTTGAGGTCAGAGAAGAATTTGTTCTTTTGTTGGTACGTCATTCCTTTTGGTATAATATCAGCTACCAAGTAGTTTGCAAAGTCTGCGAACCATGGTTCATCTTTGGTGTTAATTTCCATAAGGGTTTCTCCAGGAAAGTTATCATCCACTTCACTGTCATCACTTATTTCTTCATTTTCAATTCGGGACAAGTGGTCGGCAGCGACATTTTCTGTACCTTTTCTATCCTTGATTTCTATGTCAAATTCTTATAAGAGTAGTATCCAACGAATAAGGCGTGGTTTTGCGTCTTGTTTTTTAAACAGATGTTTAAGAGCTGAGTGATCAGTGTGAACAATAGTTTTTGATAGAATAAGATAGGATCTAAATTTGTCGAATGCAAAAACTACAGCCATAAGTTCTTTTTTGGTTATGGTGTATTTTTGTTGAGCTGGATTAAGAGTTTTGCTTGCGAAATAGATCGGGTGAAAGTTTTTACCATCTTTTTGACCTAAGACAGCTCTAACTGCGAAATCACTTGCATCACACATAAGTTCAAACAGAAGATTCCTGTTTGGGCTTACGATCACAGGAGCACAAGTGAGTTTCTCTTTTAGTAATTCAAATGCTTTTTGACATTCATCATCGAATTCAAATAGAGCATTTTTTCAAGCAGCTTGGTTAGAGGTCGGGCAATTTTTGAGAAATACTTAATGAAACGTCGGAAAAAACCGACATGTCCAAGAAAGCTTCTAACACATTCGATATTAGTAGGGGGTGGAAGTTTTGAGATTACGTTGATTTTTGCTTTGTCGACTTCAAGTCCTGCGCCAGACACCTTGTGTCCAAGCACAATCCCTTCTTTGACAATGAAGTGACATTTTTCCTAATTAAGGACAAGATGAGTATCTTTGCAACGCTGGAGCATTTTATCAAGGTTGTTCAGGCATTTGTCGAAAGAGTCTCCAAATATGGAGAAATCGTCCATGAATACTTTGACGGATTCTTCGATCACGTCGTGAAAGATTGTCAACATGCATCTTTGGAATGTAGCTAGGGCATTGCATAGCCCAAAAGGCGTTCGCCTATAAGCGTATGTTCCGAAAGGACATGCGAATGTTATTTTTTCTTGATCCATAGGATCGATAGGAATTTGAAAATATCCATAAAAACTATCGAGGAAACAAAAATATTTATTTCATGCGAGTCTTTCTAACATTTGATCCATAAATGGTAAGGGAAAATGATCTTTTGCGGTTGCTTCATTAAGTTTACGATAATCGATGCATACTCACCAACTCGTAACGGTTCTTGTTGGGACAAGTTCATCATTTTCGTTTGTGACTACTATAATACTACCTTTTTTTGGTACACAGTGAATAGGACTAACCCAAGGAATATCGGCAATTGGATAAATAATACCGGTATCCAAGAGTTTTACGATTTCTTTCTTAACAACTTCTTGCATGTTTGGATTTAACCTTTGTTTTTGGACAACTGGTTTCTTGTCATCCAGGAGTTGTATTTTGTGTTTACAAAATGCCTTTTTCTTATTTTTCTTTGTTTTCGAAGCTCCTATATACACTAAAAGATCATTTACATAGGTAAAGTTGATCTAATATCCTTGGATATAGGTGTATGTGCTTAGAATCATTAAAAAATATCACTTTTGGTCATTTTTTGTGTTCGAAAACTTTATAAAGAACAAAATCTTGATTTAAAATTTTTTGGCTAAAAACCTTAAAATTTCCATTTTTCTTGTTCCTATAGGTTTAGTAACACCAGATGTACAAGAATTTTTTGCAAAACAAACCATAAAAAAAAGGTCTTTTGTGTTTAAAAATTTTTAGGTTTCGAGCTTAGTATCAACCGAACTACTGTAGTTTTAGTGGTAACCGAACTACTGAAGCTTAGTATCAACCGAACTACTATATTTTTAGTGGTAACCGAACTACTGAAGCTTAGTATCAACCGAACTACTATAGTTTTAGTGCTAACCGAACTACTGAAGCTTAGTATCAACCGAACTACTATATTTTTAGTGGTAACCGAACTACTGAAGCTTAGTATCAACCGAACTACTGTATTTTTTAGTGGTAACCGAACTATTGAAGTTTAGTATCAACCGATCTACTCAATTTTCAAAATTATACGGTTTATTTATTTGACTTGTAAAATCCCGTGAAACATTAACTTGTTTCCCGGTTTTGTCAAGAATTGTAAAATCCCGTGTAGTTTCAAGAATTAAAACACTAAAAAGACAACTTATTAAACCACACATTCTTCTACACCATTCGATCAAACAAGTAATCTTTAACATACAAATTTCTCCAATGACACTCTTGCTGACACACAGCGATTTTTTCGGGTGCTGACAATCTTCCCTATTGTTGGAAAAGTATAAGTACGAATCTTGGAAAAAGCAGAATGCGAGCTATACATGATTAATAGACAACATGGATGAAAGATCTTGAATCCGTATTATAATGGTCCATTCATCTGGCCTACGATTGAGGAGAATGGAGTGACTAGACCAAGAAAATACTCTGAATTGACTCCTGCAGATGCAATTCAAGCTGATTGTGATGTCAAAGCAACAAATATCATTCTCCAAGGATTACCACCAGAGGTCTATGAACTTGTTAGCAATCATAGAATCGCCAAGGAACTTTGGGACAGAATTCAACTTCTTATGCAAGGAACTTCATTGACGAAACAGGAAAGAAAGTGTAAACTATATGATTAATTCGATAAGTTTGCTTATAAGAAGGGGGAAACACTACGTGATTTCTACTTGAGATATTCACTGCTACTCAATGACATGAACATCTACAATGTGAAACTGGAACAATTTCAAGTAAACACCAAATTTTTGAATACCCTTCCTCCTGAATGGAGCAAATTTGTGACCGATGTTAAACTAGTTCAGAACTTGCACACAACTAATATTGATCAGCTTCATGCTTACTTGGGACAACACGAATTTCATGCAAATGAAGTTCGTTTAATGCATGAATGCAACTCAGATCCACTTGCTTTGGTTGCAACCCATTAGATGACCTAGTCTCCTTAACAAACTCATCCCAAAACTCTCAATTTCAACCACAAGTTTCACTATATCAATCTCCACAATATGGATCACCTTATCAGTCTCATCAATACTCAAACAATCAATCATCAACACCTCTTTTAATCACTTATCCCTCCAATGAATATCAATCATCAGTTCACCACAACGTTTATTCTCCACCATCATCCATCCCTCAATTGGAATATGCTCCCACAGTTAACCAACAACAACAACAACCTGAATTTCCCCACTAGACTCAGGTCTAACTGTTCTAGTGTTCAAGCAAAGTGACGATCCCATTGATGCCATCAATTATATAACACAATCCTATTAGCTCGTCACATCTCAGCTATCCTACAACAGAAAACCAGCTAAGAAATTCGTCAAAACCTAAGACCTACACTCCAGGAGTAAGTGGAAGCAATTCTGGGAAACAAAGGACTGTTATTTGTTACAACTGCAAAGGGGAAGGACACATGTCCAAACAGTGCACTAAACCAAAGAGAAAGGGATGATTCGTGGTTTAAGGATAAAGTGTTGCTGGTACAAGCTCAAGCAAATGGTCAAATTCTACATGAGGAAGAACTAGCATTTTTGGCAGATCTAGGAATTGCAGAAGGTCAAGCCACATAGACTGTCATTACTCATAATGCTGCTTATCAAGCTGATGATTTGGAATCATATGACTTTATTGTGATGAACTAAACACTACCAAAAGTTTGCTCTCATGGCAAATTATCTCATTATAGTTCAGATGCTCCGCAGAGTGTACATAATCCTGGGGGGGGGGGGGGGGGGGGGGGGGTGGTGGGGGGGCGGATAATGTGGATAACAATATGATTAATCAAGGTGTGCAGGTGATACCGTCTTCTGAACAGTCGAATGTTGTGAACCAGTTAGAGACTGAAATAACCAGTGATAGCAATATCATTCCTTATTCTCAGTATGTGACAGAATCACAACAGGCAGCTGTTTAAAATTCTAACTTATCTGCACAACAAGATGCACTGATATTATCTGTGATAGAACAACTGAAAAGCCAAGTAATTAATTGCACCAAGATTAATTTGGACAATAAAAGTGTCAATGATACTTTAACTGCTGAGCTTGAAAGATATAAAGAACAAGTTAAAGTTTTGAAAGAAGGACAAAATGTTGATTTAAAGAGTAAAGATAACATGTAAAGATAACGTTTCAGATTCATGTGAACAGTCTGTCGAGATTGATCGTCTTAAACAAACTCTTTCTGAACATTTAAAAGAAAAGGAACATTTAATGCAAAACATTACTCTTCTAAAAATAATATTTTAAGATAGCAAAGAACTAGAAATATTGATAGAGAAATTGCTTTAGAAAAAAAGATCAAACAGCTAGATAATATTGTTTATAAAAGAGATCAATCAGCACAAACTGTTCATATGTTGACAAAACCATAGTTTTTCTATGATCATACCACTAAACAAGCTCTAGGTTTTCAAAATCCTTTCTATCTGAAGAAAGCTCAGCAGTTGGAACCAAAGCTTTATGATGGTAATGTCATTAAGAACACTTATGTGCTATTGTGACTCTGACTCCACAAACTGAAATTATCTGCTAACAAGTCTTTTGGTCTCAAAATTCGTATGAATTCTTCTGAACCTCATTCCATCTTGTAGACCCAACAAAGTTGAGGTTTCGAAAGAACTTCCTAAAGTCAGCATGGTAAATACGAGTTTAAAGAAACTTAAACACCATCTTGCTAGTTTTGACGTGGTTGTCAAAGAAAGAACCACTGCCACAGCCATCACTAAGGGCATCGTGGGGTTTTGAAACATACAAAAGCTTTTAGAGATGAAATAATTTCCATTGTAAAAGAACTGAAGACTTATTCAATACATTCATCAAATTTAATTAATGAACTTTTGAAGTCCGAAATGTCTTTCTTCAAATGGAACAGGCTGTGGAACAACATCGCTTAGAGTAAAAAACGTTTAAAGTTAAAATGAATCAAGTTTTAAATTGAAAAGAACAGACTCTAGAACAAGTTCATTAACAAAGATATAGTAACAAATAAGATTAATCTGTTGAAAATGTTTATTTGAATGTCGTGAATGTGAAAAGATGTCTCAAACTTGAGACTTGAGCTTCTCAACAAAAAGTATTCATTTGAAAAAGAGACTTTTGATAAACGTTTAGATGCTATACCACGCTTGAAAAATATTGCATTCCTTATTAAGTTGAAACCAGCTAACCAGGAAAATTTTCAAAGGGACAATTCTGTTTCCAAATCAAAGTGCTCTAAATCTGACCAATAATTTGAATTAAATGAATTGAAAAGCTCCAGTCACAATGAGAAAGACATGGTCAATGGAAACTTAAAAGAGAGAATTAAGATCTTTATGTGGAATACGATAAGGATACAGTCAAAAAGGAGACCTCGAATGAAGATTGAAACATAAAATTGAATTGAACATAGGATGTCAATGCTTATTACATGAGAATGAAATTAAAACAGACCTATAAGCAACTTTATGACCGATCAAACCAACACGTACACTAAATAAAGGAAAAAAAAAAGAAAAAATGAGAAAAAAAAAAAAAAAAATTAAAAAAAAAGAAAAAAAAAAAAATAAAAATTCAAAATTAAATAAATAAAAACTCGATCAAAAAGAACAATGTGATGCTTTAGTTAGTCAAGTCAATCAAAAGTCTGTAGAAATCTCTGATTTAAATGCAAGTCTTTAGGAAAAGGTTTTGGTCATTACAAACTCAAGAATGAATTAAGAAAACTTAAAGGAAAAGATTTAGCTAATAATGTTGTTACCAAACACTTTGTAGCTCCAAATGCTTAAAGTAGATGTGGAACTATACCCCTAAGATTTGTTGAATAATAGGACAGCTCATACTTATTACCTTAATCAACTCCAGGTACAAGCTACGATTCTTAGGGAAGTATTGAAACAAGGAAAACCACACAATCCTCTAAATAATCCCGTATACTCATCTTTGTACAAGTATACCAAACGAATTCAGGAGTTGCTTATAATAATCAGACAAACTGCCCTAAGCTCAAATTTCCAAGTGACAAATAGTGACTGTGACTCAAAGAACAAGGACAAAAGATTAGATTCACTGACCATCTCATCCTCAAACAAACACAAAAACATCTTCTTCATCAAACCTAGTTTCTAACAAACCTATGTTGTCTTCTACAGGAGTAAAGCGTCTACTAGTGCTAGCGGACCACAGCCTTCAGGAAATACAAAGTAACAGATAAATTCAGCAGACCACCAAGTAGTACTCAGAAGAATTAAAGTAAGAAGCCCACTCTATACATTTAAATCTAGTTTTTGAAAAAAAAAATTGTGTCTGTGAACCTAACGGAACTGCAAATGTGCTTGCAATCACAAGCTTTAATAACGAATTCTGAACTTATATGTTAAGTGTAATGGTTGCATGCTTTCTGATAATCATGATTGTGTGTTTTTTGATTTTATCAATGATGTGAATGCTCGTGCTAAATCTAAATCTGTTAAGAAAAGTTCAAAGAGAAAAGTTTGGAAACCAACAGGAAAAGTGTTCACAAATATTAGATACACTTGGAGACCTACTGGTCGGACCTTCACTATAGTAGGAAATGCGTGCCCTTTAACTAGGATTACCACAACTGCTGAAGTTCCCCTTAGGAAACCAACTGCTCTAGAAAGTGATACACTTAAGCCTGTAGTAACATTGGTTTACTCAAGGAAACCTAGGAAATCTAAAACTAATGTTCCTGTTAGCAAACCTAAGATTATTAAATCTATATCTGCTAACAACAAGGAACCCAATAAATCTTAGGGATCCATAGTTTCTGATGTTCCATCTTCCTCTCTTGATGAAAGCATCTCTAAATTAATCTCTGGTAATTTGGACCTCCCCTCTGCTCCAAGCATATGACCGAAGATCGCTCTCAGCTCACCAATTTCGTCAATAAATTTTTGGGTACTGTAAAATTAGGAAATGATCACGTGACAAAGATATTGGGATATGGTGATTATCAGATTGGGAATGTTACGATCTCAAGGGTTTACTACGTGGAAGGACTTGGACATAACTTATTCTTCGTTGGGCAATTCTGTGATTCGAACCTTGAAGTTGGTTTTCGTCAACATACCTGCTTCATTGGAATCTAAAAGGTTTGAGACCTATTGGACTAGATCCCGAGGCAACAATCTTGTATACTCTTCTCTTGGAGATATTATGGCGTCTCTTCTAAATGTCTCTTGTCAAGGCCTCAAAGACTAAGTCTTGGCTATGGCACCGACGTCTGTCTCATCTGAACTTTGGTGCAATCAACCATTTAGCCAGACAACAATTCGTGTTCGAGTCTACCTAAGCTAAAATTTGAAAGACCATCTGTGTTCTGCGTGTGCAATGGGAAAAAGAAAGAAGAAACCTCACAAAACCTAAATCTAAAGACACCAACCAAGAAAAACTGTATCTCTTGCACATGGATCTTTGTGGACCAATGCGTGTCACACGTATTAATGGAAAGAAGTACATCTCATCAAATGTCGAATGATTACTCTCGATTAGGATGGTAAAGTGCTTCATGCAAAAGATGAAGCCAGATTTCATAATCAAGTTTCTCAAGATGATCTAATTGCGGCTTAAATGCACTGTCCGACCGAATCAGAACAATAATGGAACTGATTTTTGTAAATCACACTTTGCGTGAATATTATAAGAAGATTAGAATCTCTCATGAAACATCTGTTGCTCGCTCTCCACAGCAAAATGGTGTCATTGAAAGACGTAATCGTACGCTAATTGAAGCTGCCCGCACAATGTTAATTTATGCAAAAGCTCCGTTATTCTTATGGGCAGAAGCAGTTGCTACTGCATGTTACAGCCAAAATCGTTTCATCATACGTCTTCGTCACGGCAAAACACCATATGAGCTTTTACATGACAAACTTCCTGACTTATCATTTTTCCATGATTGGTAACACTTTGTTATCCGCAAACCGATAGCGATAACTTGACAAGTTAATATCGAAAGCTGATATTGGTATATTCAATGGCTATGCACCCATAAAGAAGCATTTCGAATTTACAACCGACGTACCAAGACGAATCATCATAAAAAAAAAAAACAATTCATGTAGATTTTGATGAGTTGACAGCGATGGCTTCTGAACACAGCAGTTCAGGACCCGCACTTTATGAAATGACTCCTGCAACAATCAGTTCAGGACTCGTGCCAAACCATCCTCCTTCAACACCATTTATACCACCTTCAAGAACTGATTGGGATATTTTGTTTCAACCACTGTTTGATGAATTACTCAACCCTCCATCAAGTGTTGATCACCCAGCCCCTGAAGTCATTGCTCCAATTGCTGAAGTAGTAGCTCCAGAACCCACTGTATCAACCGATTACACCTTCTCAACAATTGTTAGAGCCAAGGAACTGCACCAATCACCTAGTAACTCATAAACAACACCCGCAACTCAATCTCCTGTCATTTCTAACGATGTTGAAGAATAAAATCACGACTTAGATGTTGCACACATGAATAACGATCCATTCTTTGGCATTCCAATTCCAGAAAAAAATCTGAAGCATCTTCTTCTTCGGACGTTATTCCCACCATTGTGCACACTGCTGCTCCTAACTTAGAACATGTTACCAAATGGACCAAGGATCATCCTTTAGACAACATCATCGGTGAACTCGAAAGACCTGTTTCTACAAGACTCCAACTCCATGAACAAGCCTTATTTTGTTACTATGATGCCTTTCTCACATAAGTTAAACCAAAGAACTATAAAGACGCATTAACTCAAGCATGTTGGATTGAAGCAATGCAAGAGGAGCCGAATGAATTTGAACGTCTTGAAGTCTGGGAACTCGTTCCTCGTCCAGATAAAAGTGACGTTAATACTTAAAATGGATCTACACAAGTAAACTTGATGAATTAGGAGGAATTCTAAAGAACAGGCTCGTTGTTGCCGTGGTTTCCGGTCAAGAATAGGGAATGTGATTTTGAGGAATCCTTTGCTCAATGGCTAGACTTGATGCTATTTGAATTCCCTCGCATATGCGGCTCACAAGAATATGTCGTACTACCAAAAGGATGTTTAAGACGACATTTATATCACGACAGGAGATAGTGAAGACGAAGATGATACTAATGATGATGGTGATAATGATGATGATGGTGAGAGTGATGATCATGATGATGACAGTGATGACGAAAGAACGGAATCTGACAGACATGAGATTCCTGATCCCAATTTGACTAATGTAGATCAGACTGAACTTGAAGAAGAAGAAGATGTTGATGACATAGTTCATACTCCTTTAGACTATGAACTCACTAATGATGAAAAGCTTGATGATGAAGAAACAATGGATGATGAAGAAGATAATGAGGTTATAAAGGAGTTGTATGACGATGTGAATGTGAATTTAGGAAATGATGATACTGAGATGACTGATGCTGATCAAGGAGCTTTAGAACAACAAAATGTCTCTCAAGAATCAGGGTTTAAGCAAATAGAGGAAGACGCTCATGCGATTCTTACTCCAGTCATTGAAGCACAGAAGGCCGATGAACCTGTACAAAGCTCTTCTGTCTCCTCCGACTTTACAAGCAAGCTACTAAATCTTAAGAATCCATCTCCAGCTGACAATGAGATTGCTTCATTGATGGAAACATCAGCTTGTCATGCAACGGCAATTCCTAAAATCACATTCGGTTTCACTACAACTACTCCTCCACCACCTCTATTCTTCAATCCTATTCTATAACAACAAACACTAACTTTCACAACAACAACTTCCACATATCCAACAGTGACTTTTCTAGAAATTCCTAACTTTGCATTCGTATTCAAGTTTGATCAAAGGGTATCCGCATTAGAATCTAAAATGTATGAGTTCAAGCAAACAAATTAATTTGTTGAAGATGTCTCTTTAATTCCTGGCATTGTTTATACGTACCTTGCTTCCAAGATGAAAGAAGCAGTGGATGTGGCTATTCAACTGCAAACAAACAAGCTCAGAGAAGAAGCTCAAGCCAAGAATCAAGAATTTCTCAATCAGGTAGACTCAACCATAAAGATAATAATCAAGGATAAAGTTAAAGGTCAAGTCTCCAAGATCATGCCAAAGATTGAGAAGTACGTAACAGAATCTCTAGGAGCTGAAGTGTTGGTTAGATCAATTAATCAACCTCAGACGTCTTATGTAGTTGCAGCTTCACTGTCAGAATTTGAACTAAAGAAGAATCTCATTGACAAAATGGAGGCCAACAAAGCGATAAATAGATCAGATAATCCGAAGAATATCTACAATGCATTGGTCGAATCATACAACTCTAACAAAGACATCATTACCTCATATGGTAATGTCGTTTTACTAAAAAGAGGACGAGATGATCAAGACAAGGATGAAGACCCCTCTGCTAGATCAGACCAAGGGACGAAAAGAAGGAAATCTGGTAAAGATGTTGAGTTCTACAAAGATTCAAGGTCTAAGGAAAAGAAGTCTTCAAGCACATCCAAAGACGCTTCCTAATCTTAACATAAGTCTTTTGGAAAATCTTCCCATGCAGAGGAGCTAATTCATACTGTCGAAGACTTAGGCATGTAACAAGATCAAGAGTTTATCACGGGAGACGATGATGAACAACCCGCTAACAAGGAGGTTAACAAAGCTGACTGGTTCAAGAAACCCGAGCGACCTCCAACTCCTGATCCTAATTGGAGTAAAAGACAACAAGTTGACTTTCGACCACCTCAGACCTAGATAAGTCAAGCTGCACGTGCTGAAGAACCTCCCACTTCATTTGATGAGTTTAATGATACTTCATTTGATTTCTCTGCATTTGTCATAAATCGGCTTAAAGTTCCAAATCTAACTCAAGAAATTCTGGTTGGACCAGCATTCAACCTGCTTAAAGGCACATGCAAGAGTATTACAGAATTAAAGTACCATTTTGAAGAATGTTCCAAAGCAACAACTGAACGACTTGACTAGCATAACCCCAAAAACAAACCGTATCCGTTCGATCTCATAAAGCCTCTTCTGTTAATGCAAGATCATCGAGGACGTCAAATTATCCCTAAGGATTACTTTATCAATAAAGATCTAGAATATTTAAAGGGTGGAGACTTAAGCAGATGGTACTCAACTTCTGTCCCAAAGACAAAGGCTGCTACTTATGAGCTCAAATGGATTGAAGACTTGGTTCACGAATTGTAGAGTCCCGTGGTGGTGAAATATGATCAACCTACTTACTTAGGCACTTCACACTGGGGTCCTAAACGCCAAAGCTTCTACGGATATGCAAGTAACTTGACTTCATCTAAAGATGTTTACTCCTGAAGAAGAATCATTGCAGTTACCAGACTTATAATCATGAAGAAGTATGACTACGGTCACCTGGAAGAGATTGAAGTTCGTCGAGATGATCAACAGCTATATACGTTTAAACAAGGTGATTTCAAAAGACTACGTCTACAAGACATTGAAGACATGTTACTTCTACTTGTTCAACAAAAGCTGACCAATCTCACTATCGATGAACGGTATGATTTGAATGTGGCATTGCGCATGTTCACCAGGCATATTGTCATTCAAAGGCGGGTGGAAGATCTTTAATTAGGTGTCAAAAGTTACCAAAAAAAGCTCAACCTCACTAAACCTGACACATACAGATCAAATCTCAAGAACAAAACCGCATACACTTCATACTTAGACCCTCATGGAATAATATATGTAGATCAGTTTAAGAGGAAGAGATTGATGCGTACTGATGAACTCCATAAGTTCAGTGATGGCACGTTCAATGATGTTCGAACTGCTCTTCACGACATTGTTGTAGGAATAAGAATGAAATATCTGCCAATGAGGAAATGGAGTAACTTAGACAAGAAAAGGGCTCGGGTTATGGTTCAGGATATAGATAAGCATCTTTATTATAGGAGGTTGATGCGGAATCTAGAGATGTTTGTTGGTGGAAGGATATACGGGAAAGATCTCAGGCTTCTGGAAAGGACAAAATGACTTCGTCATATTCTATCTCAACACATTTTAGGTCAATTTCTCGTATATAATCAAAATTGTAAATATGTATATATGTAGTGTAGACTTAAAGATTAAGCATATATAGTGTTTGAGTATGAATTTTCAAGAATTTCTTAGTAAATTCAAAAAAAATCAAATTAACATACTCAAACACCATATAATACCCTCATAAATTGAGAGGGAGCATTAATATGATCCAATAATCGGCTTGTTAATAATTGGACATCTTCTCCTCGAATGCATATATTTTATCAATTAATATTCAAAATATTAAAAGATTTAACATTTTTGATAAGGGGAGGAAATGTGATTAAAATATATGGCTAATAATGTGATTTTTAAGATCCCAAGTGTACGCTTTCCCATATATGTGCTAAACTCTTTTGATTAATTGATGCACATATGAAGGGGGAGTAAATGGTTATGTGATTGGCTGTAAATGTGGAAGTACCAAAGACCGACCATTTAAATTTACTGCATTGGAGTGATAAGGTGGTTAAGTTTAGGTATCCATTGCCATGATCCAGCCAGAACTAGAGGGATCTACCCAAGGATATACCACTCGATAGTGTAGTAGTCCTTAGGTATGAAAAAAGGAGTAAAAGTGAGAATAAGGGAAAATAAGGGAAAAAGTGTCGACGAGATGGAGCCTAGTACTGGAACAATAAACACCAACAAGGTACTAGTTATGAAGTCTCAGTAAGCGCTGAAGGGGTTGAAGAATTAATTAAAAAGAAAAGTTAAGATAAAGGGTGAAAAGAAAGAAGCCCTCTTTACACTTAGGTAGAAACCGGGTCAATACATCTGCTGTCAAGAATCACAAAGATGATTGCTGACATTGAAGACTCGAATCTTGGATCCAGTGATTGTGTTGCAATGGACATACCCTCCCTAGCCACTCAGAAAATCTTCTCAAAAGATTGTATGTTTCATTTCTCAAAAGAGTTTACACGTATTTTATCAACTTTTCACTTGAGTTAGATGGTATTGAAAAGGTGGTAGTCTGCTCTAGCCTTCGATCACTAAAACCAAAGTGCACTATTGAGTCTAGAGCCAAAAGAGATCATCCATAAATCTCATTAGGACACTTGTCAAAATTATGCTTGCTAAGTCACACAATGTGAATAACAAGAAATATATTAAGAGTCCTACGCATTATCCTTGTGATTTTTCCAGAACATCCGAGTGATACGTAAGTATTCATAGTGAAGATGGAAATCCTGCTTGATCCAACATCAACAAGCTCATGGTAGGGGTTTGTGTGATTCTATACGAAATGACGTGATGACAACCCGGGAAAGAAATGATGGTGCGATTCATTTTGAATCAAACATTGCTTAGGATATGAAATGACGATTGGGTGAATTTTGAAATGCTTTAAAACTCTCGATGTGTCCACAAAAATCACTTTAGTATAGTGACCTCGTCTCGATTGATTTTTTCAAATCAATTTTTATTTCAAATAGGTGAGATAGTTAAACTCAGTTGGCTTCACTCTATCGTTGTTGTCTGCTTTGAGACGTTCCGGTTATTGAGAACATGATGAGTATGATGAATCTAATCACTATGTGTTAGAAAAGATTCACATACTTAAGCTAGAAATCTTATAATGAGAGATCTTCTTAAAATTTAAATCTACATGATACTACAGGTACGATCCTTACGGATTTTTAAAGGTTACTCCTACCCCAACAACACGGTTCTAGCGAATACAAAGCCATATTCTTCCCATATTATTGCTAATTGTTTTATTTTAGGGATCTATAAGTTGGACATGAGGTACCCTGGTTCTAGCAGGAGACTCAAAGATTTATAAACCAACATGCTATCATATCTTGACTGACATCTTATAAAGACATCTGAAAGCTTAAGTACATTTTTTAAGACTTTCGCTACTCTAATACTATATGTCCTTCTTAAACCAACGAAGTGTTAAAGTTAAAGAACTTCAAGATAAACGCATCCTTAAAGTTATCAAGTTATCATAACAAGAAAAGTATGAGCATGTCGGTCCAAAGTCACAAGATTACAAGATGGCAAGATTACAAGATGATGTTAAAGAAGTTATGTTTGGTTGATGATCTCAAGAAGTTCAAGATCACATTCTATCAAGTCAAAGATACAAGTCGAAGCCTAAAAGTCAAAGTTTCACTTTACTACATATACTAAGTAAAGTTTGAAGTGCAAGGACTACGAGCTCAAGACTAAAGTCAAAGCATATATGCTAGGTTTAAGTTTTTGTAAATTAGAGTGACCTCCCTTAGGGGGAGATTGTTAGAAACACAAAAAGTATCTGTTACTACGAATATAGTTAGTCATAACTCATAGATTAGTCAAATGTAATATTAGTAAGCTAACCGGGCCAAAGACACATGGAAAGCCCATAAGCAAATCCCATCGCCGGTTACTATGATGTATAAATACCCTCTCCACACATAGAGAGGGTGTTGGTTGGTTGGTTCATTCATACATAATCTAATCTTTTATTCTTTCTTACTTTCTCTTACTAGAACCTTCCTCCCATCTACTTTCTCTCTCTAGAATTTATTTATAATTATTTGGTGTTATAGATTGCTAGTATATTCTTCATTTACAAATGCATTTTACGACCTTGCTTGGATCACTACGGACCGTAGACTACCAGCATATATAATTCGATTGAACATAAGTGGGTAAAGACTCGATGAGCTAGGTTTCAATATTCACAAGTATTGTCTCCTAGAAATATTATAATCAGCCGTGATTGCTTTATACGGATGTGTTTAATTATGACAGAATTAGCATGTCTATATTTTAGGAAGAAGTACCGCCTAAATCTAGGAATGATATATCAACAAAAATAAGACAATCATTGCACCAATAAATAAAACCAGCATTATTTTAGATTAAACATGATTAATGTGTTTTCCTTATATTAGGCTTGCCCATTCTATTTATATTTCTGTCTTTCCAACCATTGTGTGTGTTAATAGTCATTCTAGGTAAACCAAAACTCGTGCCAGTCTCTCAGGCTGAAAACCCCCATTCGCGTTAGTTTAGGTTTAAGTAGATTTAAGTAGAATTAATTTGTTTAAATTAGGATAAATTACGACTAACATAGATAACTAAAATACTGATAGATTTAAGTGTTAACACTCGTTGTTAGTGATCGACACCCTACTTACCGACGAACCTACAACTGATCGGGTACACTGCCCGTTAGTGTTTGTTAATAGGTAAAGTCAGCAAAATATAAATAGTAAAACTTAAATAATAAATTACCTACACACGATGAAACACATCAAGTTTTTGGGGCCGCTGCCAGGGAGTGATTTTGTTTAATTTTTGTTTATTAGTGTGTTAGTTTAGGTTTTGTGTTTTTAGTTTAGTTTGTTTGAGTGTTTGATTTCTGCATTTGTATATTTTGCATATTTATGTGTTTGTTTGCATTATTTGTCTTGTTGTCTGTCTTCTGGTCGAATACTGAATACGGCGTATTCATCCCTGTGGATACGGCGTATAAATTTTTTCTAAACCAATACAACGTATTCGAATTTAAACATCAATACGCCGTATTCAGTTTACTAAATACGGCGTATCGATCTATTTGACCTTTTCCTCTGTGTTCGTAGCAAACTTATTACAGGAAATGGAGGAACGAGATATGACTATGGAGGAATACGTTCAGTATGAATCTGAGAAAGCTCTTAGAAAGGGTAAGGTGTATAACTGGGAAACAACTATGTATGGTAAGATCAGTTGGCGTCTTGATGATGATAACATTAACGATCTCAGAATTTTTGAAACAAGATTCCCAGCTATAGTATACGATGATGCATTGACATTTGAATCATGTTTCTTATCTGAAACTACGGTAAGTCCTCAGCATGTCGATGAACTTATATGGAAAAATGAAACATCATTGTCCGAATATGATGATGAGAAATACAATGTTATATCTTATAATGATCTATTTCTTTTTAACATAATTTTTGCTGATGAATTAAAATTGGATACGGACAATGATGACGATGAAATCGATACCAAGATTCCCAGCTATAGTATACGATGATGCATTGACATTTGAATAATATGTAATAAATTCAATGTTGAGTACCTATGCACAAAGAGTCAATAAAGTTTTTGGAAACAAGTCATGGATAAACCAAGTAAATTTTCAAACAATAATAATTTTATTATAGAATGGAGGTTTAATTCGTGCCAGGTATTCATTCTTATCGAAGAGATGCTAATAAATCTTATTAAAAATTTTAATGTGCCATTTGGCATCCCGTTCAACCTAAGTTGTTTTAGAAGGATGAGGTCGAAGCTGAAAGCAAGTCTAACTTATAGACTTTTCTGTAAACAAAATTGCTTGCCGTGAGATAACCCGGAATGTAATTTTTATTTTTTATCAAGTTTGTCTTCCTAGATTGTCGATACGGCGTATCCAACCTTAATGGATATGGCGTATTGACTATCTGGACGTTATTCAGCTCACTTTTTCCTCTCTCTTCGCCGCACTCTTCCTATTAACTTTATAGTCCCCAGTTCTCGTCCATTACGACGGTATTCATTAAATTGAATATAGTGTAATTAGCGCCCGACACACTGACACGTCTATCTAGGATTTTTTCCTCCTTAACAGGTATCTCATATTGGCAGTTATCTAAATTATGATATGGTGTATTGATATACCTGTCTACCCTCGCTTTTTAGGTTTTCCCTTCCAGGCTCAGCACGATTCTCAGATATCTCACCCATGAACCATACCTGTCCGAAACGAATTCTGCACTTTTTTCTCCTATGTCTCTTTATACTAGGAAACATTGTCCCCCATGCCAACCGCATCAACGATATCTGCGAATTCTGCACTACTGGAATGCGCATATACTGTTTTATACTAGAGTACATATTCCGTGTACGAGAGCGATACCCCTACTCCACCAGCGCTGTGGCCTCATACCACCCACCGGAAACTATATGTGTCGTCGTCACCACAGAAACACATACATTCTCATCGCTTCACTCACAACGCCTACAAAAACCCCTACTGCCTCCGCGTCAAAAACTAACTGAGCAAGTTTCATCCCAAGGTGCTCTGATCTTCTCCACTATGCTACAGTATATCAGTCAGTTTTCCAATTCTCCCTGCTTTGTAATGTTATATTTATACAACGAGGTCGTTGTATATCTCAAGTAGGTGGAAGAGAATTAGAACACTTACTTGTCTATATTTTTACATCAATATGCCTACTTTATGCCCAAAATTAAAAAAAATAGTATATTTTTGTGAAATTATTAGTTGCATGACCCCACACACATAACCCTTGTTCGATATTGTGAGAATTTAATCTTATCCATTTCCCAATGTTTACCAGAATTTCACAAAAATATAAGTGTGCCAGTGATGCAGTAAACTTTAGAACTTGGTTTGGTATATCTACTCGAGACTACAATAATAAGCACTATTTTAAATAGATGGAGTGACATTTTTAAACTGGTAAATTTTTAGGATTACACCAAAAAGCCTATACATGTTGTGATATTAACTAACTACACTGGCTAGTTAACCACCGTATAACCCCTTTGTTTACTCTTATTTTAAGAGTAAGATACCCCTAGAAAACCTAAACCATTCCTTACACCAAATTTTGTTTCGTTACACCTTTACACCTGATTGTGTTGTTACACCTTTTCACTCCCCAACAACGGCGCCAAAAACTTGATGTGTCATTGTGTGGTGTTTATTTAAGATAGTTCAAGTTTGAAATTTATATTTTGCCGACTTAACTAAAAACAACACTTTAACGGGCAGTGTACCCGGTCGGAGGTAGATTCGTGGTAAGTAGGGTGTCGAACACTTGAAATAAGGTTAAATCTCTCAATTTATTTATATTTTGGTTATCTAATCTAAGTTAATTCTAATCTAAGTCAAAGTTATGCTAATCTTATGTTAGTTCTAATCCTAATTCTAATAGGTAAAAAGGGGGTTTCAGCCTGAGAGACTGGCACGGGTTTGGTTGTGACTACAATCAATTCAAGACACATTAACCCACGCAAGTAAATTAAAAGAAGATAAAGAGCGGGGGATTCGAGCTTTTGATTGAAAACTGTATTAGCTCCATCAAATGAGATTAGAAAATAATGGGGGTTTGTTTGGGGGGGTTTTGGGTTTTTCCTAATTTCAGTTGCCAATGATTTACTTATCTCGAAGAGGCATATATTCACTAGGGGGGGGGAACTTAGGCGGGGATTCATCCTAAGGACCTAAACACATTAATTTATATCACAATTAAAAGCATTCGCGTAAAAGCTTCCATATTGCTGAATTTATTCTATCTTAGGGATTAAAGCAATGGTGTCTTGTTAAAACCTTTGCTCAATAGAGACTTACCCACTTGCTTTAATGGCCAAATTTCTTATCTAGTAGTGCCACTTGTCTAGTATCTAATGGAATCAAAACATTATTTGTTGAATTATCTAGTTTCACCTTTAGTCATACATGTTCAAATAAACTAAGGTAATTTCCGTTAACTAGTTAAGCCAGAAGCGTATCCTTAGCACGATTTTAGAAGGACAATATTTGTGATCCTATGATTCTATATGTATAAATCAATATATGAAGAGCTATCTCGGCATCTAGATTACTTGGTCTGTATCACTAGATCCAGTTGAATGATAGGTCGCATACAAAAGCACGTAAACAAGTATATATTGATAAACATACACAATCATACATCGGTAAATTAAGAAATTGAAATATAAACAAAACCAAACATTCATATCTTCATAATAAGGGCTAATACCCAAAGGTAATAGCCTTCAAACATCATAATTAATACAAGAGTAATGGCTTAGCCAAGGTAACCTAACCGAGTTAACGAATGATACCAAAAACTAAACGATTACAAAAGTATAAGAAATTACACGTTGTCTCCTATGGATTGAAGTGCATTGCAAGACCTCTTCTGCTTTTTTTCTCTTCTAAAAATTGACTTTTGTGGTTTAGGTATCGAGAATATGATTTAGCATACTTAAAACTCATTTTTGAGTTTTGTATTTATAGGGTCTGGAGTCGGTGTCGATACGGCGTATCCAAGGTATTAGATACAATGTATTAGAGTTTCTTGGAGTATGGACCACGTTTTATATCTTCCAGAATATTCACATGCTATATATCTAATACGGCGTATTGGTCTTCTCTGGATACGGCGTATTGATCAAGTTTCCTTTATGGTCTTTGGTGAGTGCGGCGGTTATGCAGTATCTTCCTTGATGATTTATTGGCGTATTGGTCGTCAGATATATTGAATTATTTAAATTATCTTAGTTTAAAGCTCCAGATATGCGCGCTTTTGTAATATTCACCAAGTACTCCATAATTACTGCAATTCTCAAATATAAACGATTAAGTAATAATTCTTTGCAATAATTATACAAAATGGGTTAATTACATGGGATAAATGATGCTATAAAATAGACGTTATTTGATGTCATCAAATATCCCCCCACTTGAATCCTACTTGTTCTCAAGTAGCCTTTAGAAGTTTATTAAAATGTATCCCTAAGGATATTTTCCGTTAAAGCATTTATTTGATCTATTACAAGTACACAACCAAACACCTCACGATATAGGAAGATGAAAACACTCAAATCACTCAACTAATCTATGTGGTAACATGTAACTAATTCGCTATATTGCTCGGTCGTGACGAGTATTCTATCATAAGCTTGGCAAGGATACACATCTCCACCGCTAAAGCTAAAGAGTAACAAGTTTATAAAGGTAAATATGGCTTTGTATGAGAAGGCTTAGGGTTGATTACTCTAACTAATCTTTATCGATACCAATATTCTAGGAGGGCGACAAAGACCACACATACACACCCGTAACGACGGGATAGACACATGTGACTGCTCACTCCCACCTCGAATAAGCTAAAGAGTAGGAATAGTAAAGTAATATAGGGTATGGATCTTTTAACTTTCACCAATAGTAATAAACCAACAAGGCAGCTGAGACATGCTTACATGGCCGCAACGATGGAATAGACATGCACGCTCGATCACATCCTCATTCGCGTAAAACCCATGGTTAATGATTCGGAAAGGGAATTAAATTTTTGTTAAATAAAAATTACAAAACAAATAGATTAAGTCTAAAATACAAGTTGCTAGACACTTTTTTCCGATCATCACCATGATAAAGACACAACTATTTACAACGTCTTGATCATAGATCAAAAACAACAACCTAAGTTGGCGTTCCCGTAACGGTCAACTTCCTATTCATCACATACTTTACATACTTTACAAGGCAAGTGGCGATATCTTCCACTTTATACAATACTCTACATCGTCGATTTGTACCAACAAATAATCGATCATTCGTGTAATTCCTTCAGTAGTTGCGAAACGATTATCTTCAAACTTTTCTTTCTCTCTTTTTGTTGTGATTTTTCTAAATTTTTCGATTTTTTTTGTTTTTTTAAATACTATACTACGAAACTCGGAGTAGTTTCACCATCTTCACGATCATAATAATTCCGGATAATTCCTTCGGTGATTCCTTCATTCTTCGAACGTACCATTAATTGCGATGGTAGTAAAAATACGTGAGTTTTGACTATAATATACATTCCCATTTGCGATGTGCAAATTTCTTCAAATCGTACCAAAATAGTCACAAGACTCAGGAAATACAAACTTTACACTTTAAGCAACTAGCAACTATAAAATAAACTAAATCTAACATGGTAGGCTAAGGTGTAAAGGTGTAACAAAACAAATAATTGGTGTAGTTTCTAAAGGATTGGCTCTACGGGTTGTTCTAGGGGTATCTTACTCTTAAAATGAGAGTAAACAAAGGGTTTATACGGGGGTTTAACTAACCAGTGTAGTTAGTTAATAAGCAACATGTAAAGGCGGTTTAGGTGTAATCCTAAAATTTACCAGTTTAAACAAGTTACTCCATCTAAATCCATAGTACTTATCACTGCGGTCTTGAATAGATATACCAAGCCAAGTTCTAAAGTCTACTACATCACAGGCACACTCATATTTTTATGGAATTTGGGTAAACATTTAGAAACGGATAGGTTAAATCCTCACAATATCTAACAAGGGTTATTATGTGCGGGTTATGTAACATGTAATTTCACAAAAGTATACTTGAAATTTTTTTAAATTTGAGCATAATTTAAGCATTTTATTGTGAAAAATAGGACAAGTAAACATTCTAATTCAATCCCTCCACTTGAATTATACAACGTCCTCGTTGTATAGATAAAATATTAAATACAGGAATTAAAAAGAATTAGAATGAGAAACTCCCCTGATATTTGCTCGGTAGATTCTCCATGTTGAGTTTATTAGCAAGAATGTGTATTGAACAGCCGCCTTGAAGTTTTATGACTCCAACACTTCAAGATCTCCATATTTGTAAATTCTCCACCAATATTCATCGATATTTCTTTCACGAGGTCCTGTATAAATTATAGGAAAAAACGTGCATTCCTATCTTGGTACCTACAGTTAATTTAAACTAAACTAAACAAACTAAATACGGGTCAGTTTTGGTGAATACGTCGTATCATGTGCATGAATACGCCGTATTAATATAACTGACAATAATGTTTTTAAAGTGCATAAAAAGTAAAGAGTGATAACGTCCACACAATCAATACACCGTATGGTATGGAGTGGATACGCCGTATTGATGTCTGGGAAGACAAACTCGATAAAATTAAATAACAATCCGGGTTGTCTCCCAGAAAGCACTTTTGTTTACTGCGAAGTCTTTAAGTTAGACTTT
>BQNB010077233.1:0-22898 GCA_026074375.1 Tanacetum coccineum | reverse complement strand
TTTTATTTCACATAGATAAGCAAATATCAATACCTTCCTATTTTGTTGGATATTTTATTTTGTTGGATAAATAAGCAGATATGATGAGTTGGAAAATTTTCAGTAGATGAAGTAGTACAAATTAAGCGAGTGCTGATAAATTCAAATTTTGAATTTTTCAAGTGAAGAAATGGTTAGATCATAAATGTTTTCAATAATGAACCAGGAAATATCAAAAACAAAGATTATTATATTTTTAAAATATATTAAAAATGCATTTATATTAAATAATTTATTTTCTATCTATGACATCAGCACTCATAATTTTTTATTAATTTAACCAATAAAAAAATGACATCTAGTCAAAGATGACATATGCAAAAACCTTGTTTTAATTGGCATTGTAGCACTGTAACAATTGAGCTAGATGTTGGACTAAACTAAAAAAAAAAAAACTACTTGGGTCGGCCCAAAGTGGGAGCCAAGTCAACTTTGCGATCAAACATTTGCTCCATAGTATATAGAGTAATAGATATATTAGCTCATATTCAACACGGGCTGTATTAAGACTTCAATGTTACAAAACTTTACAAGTACGTCATATTTTTATAAACCACTATATAAACTTATCAAACTATTCTTATAAACACAAGTTTTAATCATAAACAATCGTTTACAATTACCAACATTGTAATATATGAAGAGTTCACTACACATTTATTGCACGATTCATAATACAGCAATAATATAATCATATTAACATCATATGTTCGTAAGATACGTAGAATAAGCAATATGCAACAAAAGTATACAAACAAAATTGTGAATTGCAACATAAACAAATATTGTCATCAATAAGAAACATCAATAGTAAACTCTCGATGAATGGATCCATTACATAGTTTAAGTAGCACAAACACCAACAATACATTACATATTTTAAGTGCATAATTTGTGGCGCTCATAAGCTTACCATCATTATTGTTAGTACAAAATTCGTGTCGGGTTTGGCAAGGTGTTGAAGTCCTTTGTCGGGCCGGGCCTTCAAATGACTTGAGTGTTTAATCTTGTACTAGAGCAAGAGAAGTGATATGATTTTCTGCACAATTGAAAGTAAACCGTTAGCCTTACCGTGGGGACAGACCCCACGATTAGACTCCGACGTGAGAGTAAGTATTCATATTGTCAGAGTATATGTGAGAGAGAATAAGAATAAATGTGTACCTTTTGGGATGTACTATGACCCCTATTTATAGGTGTCTAGTACTAGGGTTTCCTAGTATTTTGGTTGCTTTAGTAGTGGCCAGAGTGAGTCCCTTGTCGGGAAAGGTTCCGCGGTAATCGTGTGAACGGCCACGGACGGATCGTTTATAACTGAATCTGCGGACAGATCGCTAGGTTTGGGCCGCGGCCAATGCGAGATTGGGTTTTACTACGGCCCGTTATTGACAGGTTGGGCCCAAAAGCCTAAGTAATAGTGTGGCCCAAGCCCGGTACACCCGGTATACTTCATCAAAAGATATGTCACATTGGGTGTAGTTGTGGGCAACATCACCATCGCCTGCTCAGCGTCACCAACGAAGTGTAATAAAAACACCAACTTTAATCACTCAAACATGTCTTGATTTTGATGGTTGTTCGTAATAAAGCGGTGTTTTTTCTCTTTGCAGGTTTGATATTTTGTATGGTTAATAAAAATGGGTATTTAATATTTAAACAAAAAGATTGATTGTGAATTTGCTCCTTGAATGTGCTTGTGTTTACGTTTTTGTGTGTTTTTGTTTTGCAGAATTAAGATCAATTTAAATATCTAATCCAATAGAATCAAAAGGTTAGTCATGGTTTGGTTTACTTATTTACTTTTTGGAGTGCTTCAGTAGACTAAGGTTGTATTGTTTTTATATAGTTGACATCAAACTTTAATTTTATGATTACTTTGAATACCAACTGTTTGATTAAATGTTTGAGTGGAATTAAAGGTGAACAAATAGTTTTCCTCTTGAATTTCATATATTACTCGCACAAATTCCAATAACTAGATTCGGGATTCAGGATCTTAAGAAGAATCAATAATTAGATAAACATATTGAGTTCCATTGATTTGATTTTATGTTTCCTAAGAATGTTAAAAAGTAAAATAGTCTCAATCTGCAAGCCTCAGATTTGAATTAGTATGTATGTAGTGGAATTCTATTTCTTATGTGCAGTTGATGTTGGGAGCTATAAAGACATTGCAAGAAAAGGTACACTACAACATCCATTTATGCTAATACAATTAGTTTTTATTTGGCTGCTGTTTGGAGGAACTGTTATAAGCTTACTTCTCATAACTCCCTCTACCTTTGTTGCCTATGTACCTTATATTAGACATGCGACAAAATGTTTTCAGTCTCATGGATTTTTATGCGAGTAGATTTCATTCAGTAGTATTCACATGCTTGCTGCACGTTTCTATCATTATATCCTCTTGATATTAATCATCAAAATCGGTCAATTTTTTACGGGTTGAAACTAAGGCTGTTCGAATCGACCTACAAACACATTTGCCCATTATATGTATTTTTAAGTACTTATTGTTTAATATGTAAGCTCTAACACGAACTTGCAAAAGTACTCATAAACCACATGATTATTAATTGTGCTTAATAATTACTTTCATAGCTACTTTCAAACCCGTGCATAATTTCTCCATTCAGTTAAACGAGAAAAAAATGTCGTGTTAAAGTCATAATGAGTGAAAAAGATGACAATTCCAGCGTTTTGCTTCATCTGCTTCAAGGATACATATTATGATGAACCGAAGTTAATTATTATATATAGAGAGTAGATGTCCATGTTCAGTGTACTTTATACTCAGGACATACGTGTAAACATGGCCGGATAGGAAGGGTATTATCATATGCAATGTAGGCATCTCATCGTCTTAACGTATCTTTCAAGAAATGACCATGTATCTCTTCAAATCCGATTTTATACTCATGGTAAATGTTGCATAATCCATTCTTTTTTAACTCTTTTGATTCAATCTAATGAATTAGGCCGATTGCTATTTTTTTAGATTGCTTATGTACTCCAAAAGTATGCAGATAAGCAGTTTTTAAGGTAATGTTTTAGTTGCTTATGTTATGACGTAATGCAACAAATAGACCATCACAAATCTCATACACTGCCCAAGTAAATAAAAACCTTTCATGATCATAGTGTTTAGTGGTATATATGGTAGTGTAATTAGGGTTTTTTAGGTTGCATTTTCAGAGTTACTATTGTAAGCTAAGATATCACAATGAGATAATTAGACAATGAAAGCTACTAGAGTTTATGTTTTGTTTATCTTATAATTAGTTTTTAAGATATGCTTTTAGAAATTATATAGTGATAAACTCAAAATCGCAATAAGCTTTTTCCACAGCGTTAAATTAGTTATTGGGAATTTGTCGACATTGACTACTTTATAAGCACAAACACGTTCGGTATACTGGAATAGTTACAAACACCTCCCTAGGAATGAAAGCAAAACCAAGAGGAAATAAGGAAGTGTTAATTAGCTAAATATTTGTAACTGAGTTACGCATCTAGTTATGTTTTTAACTACCAAAGTTTCAATAATTGTGCGTTTTAATCTGCAAACACTTAACCACCAACGTTGTTTATTTAAAGAACATTATGCTGAATTTATGGTTTTGCAAATAAACCGTCTATTTTTGTTGTTAAGAAACTAAAAGGTCATAGTTAGCCCAAATGCAATACATTCTTTCAAAGTATAACATGTGTTTGCGGTTTTAAAAATAGTTTGAGTATGCTATGTGCGAGTGAGTCCGTTTAACAGTTTGAGTACCATCGAGGCTTTGAACATGTTATATTTGTTTAATATGAGTTCAACATTTGATATCTATGAATCATTGTGTGGTTTATTTAATTAACTTTTGTTACCATACTTGCGTATTGCTAATGTAGAACTATATCTGATTCTATAGGTTGAGTGAAGCATAGACTTAATTGAGTTAGATAGTACAAAGTCCAGAAAGAAAAAAACTGTATTTAATTACTCGACAATTGGTATATTATAGGACATTTGCTTATTTAATTATTAAAATAAAAATATTGTAACATGTTAAGTTAAAAAGAGCCTTTATATTATAGCATGAACCACATGATCAACTACCGAAATAAGGAGTTCGTATAGTTAACTATCAAAAGATTCCATAGAGTGTATGATAATTGGTTGTAAATAAGAGAATACTTGATTTAATAAATAGATAAATTATAAAGGTGTTTATTAAAACTATTAGAATAGTCAATATATAAAGATTAGATCCACATTAGGCGTGGTTTGTAATAGCAATAATAATTAAGATAAGATGTAGATCATTTACTTGACTTGGCCATAAACTGGGTTTGGTTTCAGAGCTAATAACTTACACATTTGTCTGGAGATCACCTTACTGTTGGTGATTTTGGTCTCATGGATCTCTTTCTAACTAACTTGGTTGCGAAAAACAGGTTTCATGTATCACAAACATAATCTAAGTAAAGTAAGTAGTTCCCTGTATCGATGAACCATTCGTGTTTCATTTGATGCTACCTTAATAAATGTTTTTTATTATGTGCTACACTATAAATGTTACCAAATGATGCAGTTTGATACAAGTACCCATCATATGCACGATGGCTTAGCATTTGAAACTAATGGAGAAGTATTGTTTATAAGTGATGGATCCTCATGTTATTGACCCTTAAACGATGAAAGGTTCAGATTATTAAATTGCTATTCTAATTGTTTTTCAAACTCTGTTTAGTGTTTGTTTATTGTAATGAAATGTTATATCATTGTTCTGTTATGTAATTATAGAAGAGAATTATTAAATATAACGATCTTGAAGTACATAATCTCAATGAATTAGAGTATACCACTCTTCTGTTATGTAGGTATAGCAGAGAAAGTTATTAAATATAATGATCATGAAATACATAATCTCAATGTTTATGTCTTGCTTTAATAAAAAGAATTAGAAAAGGCAGGCGTTAATTTTTCAAGTAATGTGCTTAAGCGGCTTATAAGTGTCTATCTGTAAGCAAAAGTATAAGCAATATGAAATTATGTGAATTGCGCAGCTTATTAGGAAGTTATGGAGTGATAAACGTGTTAAGGTTTTTGTTGGTTGTGTTTTTTTTAAGATAAGGTCTTCATCAGAACCGTGAAATATAATGAGGCGTCTAAACTTGCTGATGATACCACTGTGATGATATTTGAGAGGATTTCCTTTGGGACGGGGACGAAAGCGCATAGGCATTCGTCTACGACCAGGACGGAAGATTACAATATTGTGTTTTTATGTTGGTGCATTGAAATTATGACAACTGCTAAGTGTTAAGGTTATTGTTAGTTGTGTTTTTTTATAAAAGTATAATGATTATATGCAATTCATAAATAAATACTTAGATGAAGTTGTTATATCCAAGATACATATGTGAAAATGCTATTGATAAGCTTTATGTTTAACTCAGAATATGAAGGTGTAGTAAAGGATGTTTGTCTTAATTTCTATCACTAACACATGTGGCAATTTCAACACATATGAAAACGGGTCAATTTGAGTTGTTTTTTATTTATCACATTGTACTTCAACATCAAACTTTGAACACATATGAAAACGGGTCAATTTGGCTAATGATTCGCAGGAACTTCATGTATCTTCTTAATCATTAACAATCAGTCAAAGAGACATCCACAAATGGACCAACATGTAATATGATCATGGAGACACAACACGAATTTATCATAATAAGGTAATATGGCGTTTTGTAACTTTATATTCATTTTGTGTTATTTGACGAATTCAAATTGTGTTATTTATCACATTGTATTACATTTATGTTACGTAAAGAAAATAGTTGTTATAGTTCGTGTATTCATTATGTGTTACATTCATTCTACCATTAGATTTTTCTACGGGTAGGAAATGGTTCTAATTGTAAAACCCATTATGTGTCACGGTTATAATTGTTTTGTGTAACGGGTCGATATGGGCGATTTTATGTAACGGGCTGATATGGGTAATTTTGTGTAACGGGTTGATATGGGTGATTTTGTGTAAATAGTTGGGTGGTTTTGTGAAACAGGTCGATATGGGTGATTTTGTTACAAGTCGAAATGGCCGGGTAACTCCAAAATCTTTTTGCTTTAGGGTCTTAGAATTATATTATTAGGGTTATACTTATAATTAAGAAGTACTTGAAAAGTTATAAGATGCTTACAATATGCGTTTATGGACATAGTGACAAAATCACCCATCATGCTAAATTTCTAACCTATATGAATGTACATATATTCTCCTAAATAATGTTATCTTCTATAATCATATTATTAACATGATTACTTAATTACCTTATTTTATTGGACCGTATAAAGCAAACGACGGAGAGGTTTCGATAGATGTATCTGACAAAATTCTTATAAATGCGGCTGATTGTCCGGTAACGTCTATTATCGATTTTACTCATCCAAACATTTTGGATAACATAAATGATCTATCATACTTCCAAGAAAAGATCATTCTTGCTCCAACGAATGAAGTTGTGGACACTATAAATGATCATTTGTTAGAGAAATTTCCAAAGGCTTACTTAAGTTGCGAAAACTTAGATAAAACTGAACGTGGCGCCGTCGTAGATCAATCTATTTTCTCACCAGAATTTATCAATTGATTGAAGTTCCCAGGTGTTTCAAACCACAGACTTGCGCCAAAAGTAGGAGTCCCGATAATGTTATTGAGAAATATTGATCAAGTAATTGATTGAAGTTCTTAGGTGTTCGAAACCACGGACTTGCGTTAAAAGTAGGATGTTTATTTATTTAATTATTGCAAACTCAAATGTTTATCTAATACTCCCTCCGTCCCATATTAAGTGTCCATTTTTGAATTTTTGAATTCTTTTTTCATCAACTTTGACCGTAAATATTTTTCTTTATGTTATATAATGCTTACTGAAAATTATACCAATGAAAAATACATTCGAAACTCTATCCATTCATATATTTTGCATTGAGTATCATATAACATAAGAAGAAATAATTAAGGTCAAAGTTGAAGAAAAAAGACTTTAAAAAGTCAAAAATGGACACTTAATATGAGACGGAGGGAGTAATTCACTTATTATCTGTGTTTACGTTCGGTGTTTATCTTACTTTATTTATGCATATAACTTCTTACAAAATAAATTCTTTAAAATACACCCAGTTACATGGGTCTTTAAGCTAATACACAAATATTCGCCACAAAAATCAATTAAATAACTCATACACACACCCGACTTCACAAATCGGTCGTTCCATCAACCAACGTGTACCTTTTCTTCTCCACCAACGCGTGGATACTGCATATGTATTTTAGTGTTTGACGTGTCTTTAGGGTACCATCAAGACAATAGACACACTATTACACATAGTCTCATAGCTAAAAGGTTTAACTTTTCAGGATAAATGAAGAATGATAATGATATTCTTCATTTACCCGTTTAGCAATCAAAGCAAGAAGTTGCATATGCAATTCATGATTGTGTTAATCCATGCAAAAATTAAGTTTTGAATCAAGTTACAATATCAGTGAATTGTTAATTTTTGCACTTTTGATCCACAGTTATGGGTCGCCAAAGCTTTTATAAGTACGATTCTTTTTTTCTTTAAACGTAGTAGACGGTTTCTATGTGTTAAATAAAACGCAATAATCAAACATAAGTTTATAACCAGTCCTAAACAACCTTTCACATTAATAAATTTTGTTTCGGTCATCTTAGTTAGACCTTAAACTTATTTTATAATGATAGTGCATGCAATTTCTAACATGAAGAGCGGAAAAGTTGTGTAAAATATACGAAACTGAGAAAACGTAATGTGACTACCCAAGTAGATACGAAATTGACTGACTCGTTCAATTTTGAGTTGCTTTATATTGGTTTACAATTGTATGGTTCATACGATTCATTAAAATACTATTATAGGTTGATAATGTTGAAATGTCAGAAGTGATACATGTGTTAAGATGTATACATAATTAGTGGTGCAAAAAAATCGGTTAAAACCGGTTTCCGGTTTTTAGAAAACCGGTTTTAAAAAAACCGGTTTTTCTAATAACCGGTTTTGGTTTTTTCGGTTTTTTCGAAATCGGTTTTTTTCGGTTATAAATTTTCGGAATCGGTTTTTTACCGGTTCGATTTTTTTCGGTTATAAATGTTCGGAATCGGTTTTTATACCGGTTCGGTTTTTTTCGGAATTTAAAACTTCGAACATTTATTTAATAAACTTGTTAATTATCAAACATTTAATTAAACAATACACCGGAAACATACTAAACAAATACAATCATAACTTTTTATTTGCACCGGAAACATACTAAAAAAATACAACCATAACTTTTATTTAAACAATACAATTATACAACTAAAAATATATAAATACTAATACATTTCGAGCTTCGGCATGGCCATCACCCGAAAACATATTAGTGTACTCAAGTATGTCGAGCTTCGGCATTGCCATCACCCGTTATACTCAATCCATTAAATCTTCCAAAAAATCTTCTACATCTACGTGTTCAATATCTAAGTCTTCAAACTCACCTTCATCTAATTCGGTATTCGGAGGTGATATCCCTAAATCAACTTCTTCTCTTGCTATAGTTTCTTCAACGTCTTCTAATATCGGACCTTCCAACGATGTTTCATGTTGTACCCTATCTACTCCGTCCAAATAATCTTTCAAACATACACATACTTCCACGGATTCGGGGGTTAGTCTTGACCTTCTTTCCGATATAATTCTACCGCTAATAGAAAAGGCCGATTCGGAAGCTACCGTCGAAGCTTGGACCGTTAATAAGTCACGAGCCATAGCGGATAAAATTGGAAATTGGATTTCCCTTTCTTTCCACCAAGCCAAAATGTCAAAGTTTGTAAACTCTTCGGGCCTTAAAGTTATTAAAAAGTTTGTAGCCATATATTGTCCCAACTCGCTTGTTGGGGCCGATGTTCGTTGACGCTTTGTAGCGTCTTCAAATAAACTATTATAAAGGTTTATATTAATGTCACTTGCCATTCGGGACGATCCGGCCCGCATTTGATCAACAATTGGGTTTTGTATTTGACCATATTTTGTTGCATAAATTCCAAATAATTTTTTAAAGTTATCGTTAAATATAAAAATTTGGGAGTTTATATAGTTGGGGTCGGGGTTGTTAGCGTCTAACCCAAAGGATAAGTCTAAATTGTTCATTATTCTTGTTATTAAAAGTTCTACGCCTCCAACATTTAAACATGGATTAAGTGCGGCGGAACAAGTAAAAACCAAAGGTAAATTAGCAAAATATTTTACAAATTTCTTTTTTATAACTTTAACCATTCTTCTAAACATTTGACTAGGTGAGGTTTTTAATTCGTCTAATTTTTCCGTCATAGCATAAATTTGATTTAAAACTAATGAGCTAGTTGGGTAATAAACACCCGATAATATAGTTGTTGCCCCTTTAAAAACTTGTAAAAAAATAGTTAAATCATTTAGTAAACGGACTTATTTCTATTAACAAGTGTTTCATTAAAAGCGTTTAAAGTCTCACGTTGTCGTAATATATTTTTAAACATCATGCAAGTAGAATTCCACCTGGTATTATTATCATAACAGGTTCTTCACCACATTGTTTACGAAAACGTCTATAGTTCATTTGTCGTTCGTTACTCGAACTATATATAGTTACTAATAAACCCCTAAATTTCATCCTTAAACTATCACATATTTTTAATGCCGCTTGCACGGATAAATTTATAACATGAGCAACACAACGGGAATGAAAAAAAAGACCATCTAAAACGGGTTTTATACGTAATTTTAACAATTCCATAGCTCTAGTATTATTGGATGCATTATCTAGTGAAATCGTAAAAACTTTATCTTTTATTATCTAAATATATTCATTAAAGTGTCATGTAAAATTTTTCTTAATTTAGATCCGTATGAGGATAACCAAATAAGTTTAAAAGAAATTGTCCGTTTCATTAATAAACAAGGATTCGGGATTAAACCAATGGAGACTGTATCGGCATAAATAAGAATTTAACGTACCATGTGGAGCGGTCCAAGTATCCGTAGTTTATAGAAACACCAATATATAAACACTGAAAACCCATCAATAATATCTTTTTTAGTCCGTTTTCCATAATTTAGACAGCATCACTCTAAGAGTATTAACGACTATACATGTTGATACTACCAAGCGGTTGTAAGCCTCCTTTTGATGATCTCCGTAAGCTTGACGTTGTCAAGTGGTTTAATGGAAGCGCAAATTGAATGACAAACTTCGTAAATCAAGTCGAACCGCATCATTATGAAAATATAAAAACTTGACCATATTGAAAGAACGCACCAATAGTACCATTGTGACGTATTCAATTTGGCTAAACCGCATTACACCGTCCTTATGAGTCCTATGCGTAAGTGTTAGACGTGGGGTTATAGAAATTCATACATTTCTTGCAACCGCATTTTCCCACCATCATCGATCATATACACATATCTTAATAGACCAAACATCGCCATTTTCCTCGTAGTTGGTCTAATTCGCAACCACATCTTCAATTGTTTAAACTTTTTTCGTACATGGCAAGGTAGAAATGGAAAGGGATTAGTGAAAGCTCGTTGTAGATTGTGAGTTTATTCATTAATAGAGGGATTTGAGAAATTAGAGTATATATATACGATTAGAAGAGAAAAGGAGAGATTAGTGAGTGTTTTTGATGTGTTTTCAACCCCAACCCATTACATGTATTTATACTACAAATCCATGCCCTAAAATCATCAAAAAACACAAAAAAAACCAAAAAATCGAATAGCATAACGGCTAGTAGCCGTTGGGTATTTTTTTTTATTAAAAAACCGAAAAAACCGGTTAAAACCGGTTTTAAAAAAAAAACTGTAACGGCTATTTTACTGTGAGTGTTGACCGGTTTTTTTAACCAGTTAAAACCGGTTTTTTTTTAAAAACGCATATAAAAAAAAAAAAAACGGTTAAACCCGGTTATTTTAAAAAACCGGTACCTTACTAAACCCGAAAACCGGTCTAACCGGTTCGGTTAACAAAAAACCGGTTTTTTTAAAAACCGGTTCCGGTTTTTTGTACCGGTTTTAAAAAAAACCGGTTTACATTTGCATCTCTATACATAATTACATTAGATAGTGCTAATAGAGTATAAAGAGACGCGTTGTCCCTTTTAATTCACACTTCCACCACGCGTTTTGTTAAAAAACTTATTTCATTTAGACGCATTGTCCTCTTCATTTAGTGAGAATTCGGTCGTTTGCATGGCCTAGTTGTGTGAGTGATGAAAAGAGGAAATGATTTTTATGTGTGTATGGTGAGATGTATTTGTGTATAAGTGGAGTATATTTGAGTGTTAATATTGGTTGTGTTATTACCTTAGCTTTATTAAAAGCCTCTTGGGAATTTTTTAAGAGCATAAGTCTTATTATTTTCAACAACTATAATTTTGACAGAAGAAGAACCGCATGTGATAATTGGAGAAGAAGAACGGAATACACTGTCGCGTGTTTTACTAAATTTTTATAAGTAACCATAACCTTATTCCCGCCGTTTTTACTAGTTGTGGGTGTTGTCGGACCAACGACATGGGTGGAAATGGTTTTTGTGAGCGGCATTGAGTTTGACTTTTTGACTTCGGCCTGATTAGTTTTGTGATTTTACGTTTTAGTCTTACATTTATTTTTGTTTTTTTTTTCACTTGGATCATAAGAGAATGAAATGAAAATGAGTTTGTTTGAGGGTATTTGGGATAGTTTTTTTGTTTTTGGTTATCTCTTAAAGAGTAAATTACATGGTTCGTCCTTGTGGTATACGTTGACCGACAAGTTTCGTCCTTTGACCAAACTAGTTGCACCGTTAGACCTTAAGTGGTAAACGTTAGGCGCCGGTAGTCCCTCGCTTTTAACGGACCACTAACGATTGTTAAGTTGAATAACCTCAAGGGCATTTACGTCATTTCACACCACAAGGACCACTGGTGTAATTTTTTTCGAAAATTTTTTTTTAGCGAAAATTTTTTTTTTAACGAAAATTTTTTCGAAATTTTTTTTTTTTAACGAAAATTTTTTTTAACGATTTTTTTTTAACGAAAATTTTTTTTTTAGCTAAAAAAATTTTTTTTTTAACGAAAATTTTTCGAAATTTTTTTTTTTAACGAAAATTTTTTTTTCGATTTTTTTTTTAGCGAAAATATTTGACAAAAAAAAATCGTTAAAAAAAAGTATTTTTAAAAAATATTTTCGTTAAAAAAAATTTCTTTTCGAAAATACTTTTTTAACAAAAATTCTTTTCGAAAATTTGTTAATGAAAATTTTTTTAGAAATTTTTTTTAACGAAAATACTTTTTTTGAAAATATTTTCGAAAATAATTTTTTAGGTATTTATAAGAATTATTTTCGAAAATAATTTTTATAAATACCTAAAAAATTATTTTCGTTAAAAAAAAGTATTTTCGTTAAAAAAAATTTCAATGTTGACTTTCCTGCTGGGTAGAATTTTTTTCGTTAAAAAATTTTTTTAGAAATTTTTTTTAACGAAAATACTTTTTTTTAACGAAAATACTTTTTTTGAAAATATTTTCGAAAATAATTTTTTAGGTATTTATAAGAATTTTTTAAAATTTTTTTTTATAAATACCTAAAAAATTATTTTCGAAAATATTTTCAAAAAAAGTATTTTCGTTAAAAAAAAGTATTTTCGTTAAAAAAAATTTCTAAAAAAATTTTCATTAACAAATTTTCGAAAAGAATTTTTGTTAAAAAAGTATTTTCGAAAAGAAATTTTTTTTAACGAAAATATTTTTTAAAAATACTTTTTTTTAACGATTTTTTTTTGTCAAATATTTTCGCTAAAAAAAAATTCGAAAAAAAAATTTCGAAAAATTTTCGTTAAAAAAAAAATTTTTTTAGCTAAAAAAAAAATTTTCGTTAAAAAAAAATCGTTAAAAAAAATTTTCGTTAAAAAAAAAATTTTCGCTAAAAAAAAATTTTCGAAAAAAATTACACCAGTGGTCCTTGTGGTGTGAAATGACGTAAATGCCCTTGAGGTTATTCAACTTAACAATCGTTAGTGGTCCGTTAAAAGCGAGGGACTACCGGCGCCTAACGTTTACCACTTAAGGTCTAACGGTGCAACTAGTTTGGTCAAAGGACGAAACTTGTCGGTCAACGTATACCACAAGGACGAACCATGTAATTTACTCTCTCTTAAAAAAGAGCAAATGACACAAAAAGGTACATAACTTATGGGTCATTTTTAATCAAAGTATCATACTTTTTAATCAAAGTATCATACTTTTTTTCTTACATAAAAAGGCACCCAACTTACTTTTTTTGCCAATTTGGGTAGATTCGTTAAATATTTAACTATCATCCGCTATGTTTTTTACATTTTAAGTCCACCGCCACTACCACCACCATCAAAATAGGGTTTAATTCTACACACCAATCATATATAGGTTTTGGGCTCAACCTGTATCATTTGATATGTGTTTTGGGTAATGGTTGTTTAAATAACCACTAGAGGTGGGGAAAAAAACCGGTTTATGAACCGAAACCGGTTTTTTTTAAACCGATTTTTTGAAAACCGGTTTGACCCAAACTGAATCGCCGGTTTATGAACCGGTTCATGTTTTTTAAATACCACCGGTTTGAAACCGGGTTTGAACCGAACCGGGTTGTGAACCGGTTTATAAACCGATCTGTGAACCGGTTTTTTTAGAAAGGTTAACATGTGACATGTGATTTTCAGAGTGACAGTGTGTCATTGAATGACCATGTTTTTTGTATTCTTTTTCTAACCAATTGCAGGCTAAGAAACTAAAGAAGTACTATTTAATAACTATATTTCATACATTTAATACTAGATGTCATTTAATAAGTAGAGAGTAGAAGGTAGAGGCTAATACTAGATGGGTGAGGTTTGTTCCAATAAAGGTTAATATATTTATTTGGCGAGCCCGTCAAGATTGTTTGCCGACGAGGGTTAACTTGGTTCGTAGAGGTATTAATGTGGATTCTTGCGTATGCCCGATATGTTCGTCTGGAGAGGATGAGATTAATCATATTCTTTTCCGGTGTGATTTGGCGCAGCAGGTTCTTCGTCGTATTTGTAGGTGGTGGGAATTAGATCCTTCTGATTGGAACACGTTTCAGGAATGGTATGCTTGGTTCTCTTCGATCAGATTCTCTTCCAAGTCTAAGTCACTGTTGGAGGGCACTTTCTTCGTAGCGTGGTGGCATATATGGAGGATTAGGAATCGCATCATTTTTGAGGGAGTTCTTCCCAGACGTTCCGAGGTCTTTGATAATATTATTTTTTGTGCTTTCAATTGGTGTAATAATCGTTGTCGTAAAGTTTTCTCATGGGAGGATTGGTTAAAAAATCCCCACCATATTTTTTTGTAATGTTGTTTCTAGCATCTTGCTAGTTTAATAAAATTTCCGCCGTTCAAAAAAAAAGATGTCATCACTCGCCCATTGAAAAAAAATTCATTACTCAAACCGGTTTACGACAAACCGGTTTGAACCGGTTCGTATCGGTTCAAGATTTTGAATGGGAAAACCGGTTTAGAACCGAACCGGTTTTGGCCAAAACCGGTTTACGAACCGGTTGACTAAAACCGGTTCGGTTAAAAAACGGTTCGATTTAAAAAAAAACCGGTTTTGTACACCTCTAATAACCACTGGATCTTCTTTGATGATGAAAATGTAGAAATGATTGATGAATCTGCTGTTCACACCGCATTTGGCTCAGCCCAAGAGTACGTAAGGAACACTGATCATGGATATATTTTGTCCTATGAGAGCATTGCTACAAACATGGTTGTTAAAATCCCGATCCTAATATTAGGATCTTACGATTTTACGATACTACAAAGCAAAACGATCCAGATCCTACATAGGATCTTTGCATGCTTAGGATTTTATAGGATCCCGATCTTGATCATAGGATCTTAAGATCTACTCCGATCCGATCTTAAATTTTTCTCGAAGCACAAACTAAACAACTACAATTTTATGGTTTGTGTTTCGTAGAATTGTAAAAACAACATGTTAGTTTTCTTAAACATTTCATAATCATAATTTAGGACAATATTTCTATAAAACATTCATATAATTTTGTGTTTATGATATATAATAATTTGTAGATTTATATAATATTACAAAGACTATTAAGACAATGACATTATAGTAGGATCTTACGATCCCGATTCGACTTTACGATCTCGATCTTGAAAAGACGAAAACGATCATGGGTAGGATCCCGATCTTGACAACACTACAAGCAATAATAAATAGTGACCGACAACTGTTGTTGATACCATGGTTCCAAAAGAACAATAATCATTACAATGGTATTTTTTGATTTTTTTTCTTTTGAAATTTGTGTTTCTTGGTTTTTGTCATACGATATACTGTAGACAATATGGAATATTATTAGATGAGATGAGTTTGACGTACGGTTGATGCTGCTGCTATTTTTTTTTAGAACGGCAACTATTATAAAACCAACTAGCAAGAAGCTAAAAAAAGAATTACAAAGAGATCAAATAGGGGTGTTGCAACCAACTATCCCAACTAAAAGTACAATTACATCTAGAAAGGTACCAAGTGAAAGAGCGCGAAACAATATAGTCAAAAATAACATCTTTACGAGAGGCTTTCGACGAGAAGAGCAACTGATTACGAAACATCCATACGCTCCACCAAGTTATATAAAGAACTCCTTCCAGCAAATCTTTAACTTTAGAGCTTAATCTGATGAAATTGAACCAATTAAGCCAATGGTGGTGGTAGCGATGGTGGACTTGAAATGTAAAAAACTCTAACGGATGATCGTTAAATAGTTAATGAAATATCCAAATTAGCAAAAAAAATATAAGTTGGGTGCATTTTTATGCAAGAAAGAAAGTGTGATACCTTGATTAGAAATGACCCTTAAGATGGATACCTTTTTGTGTCATTTGCCCCTTAAAAAAACATAGAAATGCAGTTTTTTCAATCAAATACTTCCATAACTCCATAACAAGTTAGTAGCTACTTATTTTGTGATAGCTATTTAAGGTATGTTTGGTAAAAGTAATTGTTCCTCGAACTGAAGATAGAGCTGTAGATAGAGATGGAGATGTAGATTATAAAAAAAGATTATTATTATAAGCTACATGAAGTAGCATTTAATTTTAAGATATTATGAAAGATTAATTTTTTTATAATCTCATATAAGTTCATTTATCAAACGAAGCTATATATTAAATAGTTATTAAAAAAAAAAATTATAATCATAATCTCCCCCATAATCTTTAGTGTCATACATACCCTTAACTTTTAACTGTCATATTTAACCTAAAATCTTTTTATAAATGAATTTGATTAAAAAAAATTCTATTATAATTATTATTTTTTTAAAATATATTGCTATTTTTTGATAAAATAAGTAACTCTAAACACTAGTTTCAACTTTCAAACATACTTTCTAAACAAGTACCTTATTTTTAAACACAAGCAAACAAGAATAAACAATCCCAAACACCCATTTAATCGAAAGACAACACTCAACTTTTTCAAAAATGAGTTTTTGTTCAAGTGTTTTCATAAAATTCGTCACGAAATTAATTTTTTGCATTCCATGACGTAACAATGAAAACAACAGTATTGTGTGAATACGTTTTCTAGATATAAAAACCATTTATTTCTTTTACAAATTTAAAGATAGAAAAAGAATTTGTCAAACGCCGGTCTTGAAATGTGATATGTCATCGATGAAATTTTGTTTCAAAGTGTTAATTTTCACAAAAAACCTCTACTGTGACTACATGCATAAGGTGGGAATAAATTGTGTCTATAATTTGTTTAGTTGGTTTATTAATATGTAAAAGTAACTCGATTTCAATTATAACCAATCGTGTCAATTGATGTTATGTCTTTTTATCTTGATTCCGGCATTGTGTGGAGTTTTCTTCTCTTTAAAATTATGTACCGGTAGATCATAACAAACGAGGGTTTGAACTCGCGCTTTGCTGTGGATCGCGGGATTTTACGTTAAGGACTAACTTTGTAACGGAAGGATAACCTAAGGACTATTTTCATGTAGTGTCATTATTAAGGACTAACTTTGCAACGGGACGATAACCCAAGGACTAGGGGTGAGCATATCGGACCGTCGACCGGACCGGAAGACCGGACCGAACCGGACCGAAGGTATTTCGGTCCGGTCCGCTGTCCGGTGTTTTGGACCAATTCGGTCCTCGGTCCGGTCCGACCAAAAACCCGAAGATTAAGCCGTGTAGGACCGGACCGGACCGAAGACCGACCCGGACCGGACCGTACCATTTCGGTCCGGTCCTCGATCCGGCGTTTTGGGTACTTTCGGTCTCGGTCCAAGGTCGGTCCGGTCCGGTCCTTGGACCGTGCTCACCCCTACCAAGGACTATTTTCGTATAGTATTTACAAACTTAGTCATTAAAGACTAACTTTGCAACCGATCAATAACCCATGAACTGTTTCCATAAATTTTTGTTGCAAAGTTAATCAATAATACTAACTCTACAACGGACCAATAACTCAAAAGGATTACTTGTTCAACGAAACGATATTCCAAAGACTATTTTCATAAACTAAAATTATGTTGGGAAACATGTAAAAAATTTTAATATTAAAACTTCACTCTATACAAAGCGTATTGATAAATGTTTAAAGTTAATAATAAAAAAGATATCAAGATCAAAAGGAATGAGACAATATTCTTAAATTAAAAAGGTTAATGTATAAGAGCACTAGTTATGGTTTGGTGCCATGGCTCAAGCCATGGCAAAAAATGCATTTTTTGTCCACAACACCAAAAACTCCCATAACACCAAAAAGTGGCTCATTTGTTAACATCACATTTTTTGGTGTTATGGAGAACTTTTTCATAACACGAAAACGCGAGACGCGGTACAGCGTCTCGCGTTTTCGCCCACCATCTCGGCTGGTGGCGGCGGCGCGAGATGCGAAAACGCCACCCACGGTGTGGTTTTCGCGCCGTGGGATGGCGTTTTCGCCGATGGCTCAAGCCACCAGCCACCGTACCTTGTGCTCTAAGAGTCCACTATGGTGGCTTATTTAATAAAATGATGAAAATGCTTATCATTTGGTTAACGACACTGGGAATTAATATTGTACGTTGATTTGACATTATTATAAACTTTTACAAATGTTTATCAAAGTGAATACCCTAAGTTATGTTTGAAGATTTGATTATTTGATCATACAAACTTACCAATTAAACTAAAAGCCAATCTTCTTCTTGCCGAGTGGAAATATTGGGATGATTAGGAAAAAGTTCATAAACCACAATGAAATTATTGGTTAAACCACACACATTAGGCTGATAGGAGTGGTGGATGAGGTCTCATCGAGTAAGGACCTTCTAACGGGCGAACACCAAAACAAACTCCTCACCTCACGCGTGAGGCAATGAAAAAAGGGAAGGGAAAGGTGAGTGGCTTACCACTCGGCAATCGTGCTATCTCTTTTGTTTTTAAATTTTTTTATTTAGTTTGTGAGTGTGTGTGGGGGGTATTTAGTCGGGTATATATGTATAAAGTAAGTATTTTAATAAAATGTGAGGAGAATGTGACCACTACGGGTGAAAAGTGAGAAGGAGTGAGAAGAGAAAAAAAAACGAAAGTGACGCTAAGGTGAAAGGTAAGGGGAGGTGACCACTTCTACCAGCCTTAGTGTAAAAATTGTTTGACTTGTTCATGATAACGTAAAGAGTGATTCTTTTCGCGTTGATCTGTTAACAAATTAAAATAAGAGACTTTAAAATTTAGTTCAAGATTTTGTAATCCATAGGAAATTTATGTTTTAGAATCAAGTTATATAATCAGTTATTTACCTAGTTTTTTTTCGCTTTTTAAACGTAGTTTGGGATGCTAAAGCTTTTTGAGAAAGGCAAATCGTATAAAAAAAGCACCTATTTTAGGTCCAATTTTAATGAAGGTTATCAGTTTTTTTTCTTCTTCTCAATTTAAGGTATCGAACTTATTATAATATACAAATTGAGGATATTTTACCTACTAGTCAAGTAACCAGTAACTTTTTATGAGTTGGCAATGACTTTAAACATGAGATCCTTGTTGGCAGCTTATAATGTCGCAGCAATGCATCTGAACACCCTTCTCTTTCCTTTTTCTTCAACCTCTCATTCACCATCATCTAACACCCCTGTTGTTGTTGCCAAAGCAGACGAGCAGCAAAAAATATATTATTTTGCTAAATAACTGTCATTTGCTTTTTAGATAGAACCAATTATTACAAGGAGAATGCACCTGATCGTCCATATGTTATTTAATAATTCACTTAGGATTTAAGGTGTAGTTTGGATAGCTTTTTGATTGAATTACGCAACGTGTGATGAAACGATGAAATATTGCTTATCAAAATGATGGCTATGATGTTTGATAGTGGCGAGTTGTGATGCAAAAAAGGCAGTGGAAGATGGCTGAAAATGGTTGTTGAGTGAAAAGGATGGTGAATAAGAGGTTGAAAATGACTAAGGGGGTGTTTGGCTAAGCTTATGAGTTGGGTTTAGGCTTATGTTATATAAGCGGCTTATGGCTTATATATCGTAAGCTTATAAGCCCACGGTGACTGTTTGGCTTAGCTTATATTTAGTAAGTTTATGACTTCAAATGTTTGGTTTATTTTAAAGTGGTAAACGGCTATAAGAGACATAGGTTGAAAAATATTAGTGTTAGATTAAGTACAATTGAGAGTAAATTTGTAATTAGCTTATATAACATGTTATATAAGCCCAACCACTTAAAAAAACCACACTTTGATGGCTTATCAAAACCCCCTTATATAAGCTCATAAGCCCACTCATATAAGCTTAGCCAAACACTTAGTTTAGACTTATATGACATATATAAGCTAATAAGCTCATAAACCCATCATATAAGCTTAGCCAAACACCCCCTAAAATGAGAAGAAAATAGATTAGTATCTTAAATTGAAAGTGGACCTAAGAGGACTAGGTGTCATAACACCATAACACAAAAAAAATACTGTCACGTCAGCTTTAACACCATAACACCAACACCAAAACCAAAAAAAACCCAGGTAACCATAACACCACATTAACATCACTTTTTGGGCCCCACTTTCTTTTTCTTTTCAATTTATAAAAACAAACTAAACACAAAATAACAATTTTTTTAAATTTATAAAACTAAAACAAACTTTTTATTAATGCAAAAACCACAAAAACTAAAACTACAAGGACCAAAAATGTAAAAACACCCAAAGTGCTTCTTCTTCCGCTTTACTACATGCAACACACACAAAACACACACTTAAAACACACCCACTGTTAAAACACACACACACATCAACCATTTAACTCGAAAAAAAAGAAATAAGCAGCGTTGCTACGTGGTTGTGTTAACGCGGGCACCAACGCCGTGTCCCAAACCCACAGGCTGATGTCATAAGGCCGGAAACGGCGTTGGTTTGGCCTCCAACGCTGTTATGACACCGTGCGCTCTAAGTTCGGTACTTTTTATGCGATTGAAGTGACACTCAATTTTATGTTTAAAAGGTAAAAACTTAAAAAGTGACTGATTTACTAAGATTGCAAAAAAAAGTCGATAAGAGGAGATACTCGTCTATCAGTATTGAACCATCCTTTAAATTGAGAAAAAAAGACTAGTACTGTAACACCCTCAAAATAGGTCGCAGCGGAATAATGTCTGGGAGCGTTACTTCATAATACCATTGCACAAGACTTGTGAGAACGACCTCTAAATGTGTCGTTTGAAAAGTAATCTTGTATTATTTAGACTCCAATGCACATCAAGTAAGCCAATCATCTAATTCACCTGAGAAAAACATCTTAAAAAAGTTGTCAACATAAAAGTTGGTGAGATCAGATGACTTAAGATAGATATAAATGTAAAACCCAAACTATATATAATAGGGTTTACTTAGTTACAAGTCCTGCCCATACAAGACTTGCAACGCATAAACTTACATATATAGGTTTTCTTAAAATGCGTGTAAACATAAACCATACAAAATGCGTTTATTAAAATGTTGAAATCCGAGATTTGTAAAGTGTGCGTGACCATTTCAATCCTTATAATAGCCACCAAAATTGTAAGTATAATGTTAGACCACAATGTTTTCAAAGAGTATGATAATTGTAATGAGCATAATGTCCCATAATGTTTCAAGTGTGTATTGCCTATATACAACATAAAGTGTGATTACGATTATTCCCCTAAGTTCATGAAATCTGCGACATAGAACTATCAGTAGCCCACTTTATACAAGGACGGTAAAGATCATGTGTAAAGTCATGTTGAGCCCTGAGGCTCCAACCAGTTGGATCCAACATGGTAATAACCGTTCGTTAGTTCTGATCTCGAACTAGTGAGGAGCATAATCACCCTAACGGGGGTTTGTCAATCCCCCAATATATCTATTTATACACTCACGCGCTTACCCTCCAAGTAATTAAAAGTTCATGCAACCTAAGCTAACCCGTAATCATTTGAATCAAAGTAAAGTTGTTGCGTCCATAAGTAAAGTGAGTATGTAAACGAGTTTGTAGTCAATCATGTAAATGAGTTTGTAATGCGTATGTAAACAGTTTTGTAAACGCGTGCATAACCAAGTTACGAAGTCAAGTATGCAAAAGATATTGTAATTGAATATGTAAACAAGTCGTAACGAGCATGTATTCTCCCCCGGGATTGGTAAAGTAAATGTAAAACAAGTGAAATAGGGGCTATAAACTCACCTCAAGTGAATGTGTTGATTATAGGTCGTATAAGTATAATGTATTTAATATAAATACAGCATCGCAAGTTATATAGTTACACCACCACCTAATAGTTTTGTTTAATTTAAAATGTTGAAACAATAATTAAATTGTACTTGTTAAGTAAGTGTCTATGTAATTGTACCCGTAAAGAAAATATTATTTTTGTTCAACAATGTATCATTTGCTAAAAATATATGATTTAATATTTTTATTGATTATGTAATGAAATTATATAATTAATTTAATCACTTTATAAAATAATGTATAAAAGTAAAAATAGTGCACAAGGTTTTATAAACCTCGTATCTTTATCGTTTTAACTCCGTTTTATGCGTTTCTTATGTCCACGGTTTCGTATTAAGAAAATCTATCAAAATATTAATTTATTATATGGTCAAGTACTGTTATGAACAGTAACAATAAGTGAAAGTTTATAAAAATACTTTTTATAACTTTAATTATTGAAACCGTATTTTAATTGTATCTCGCTCGTTTTAATTCGGTTTTTAGTGATTCCTATGTACACGTCTTCGTAATTAAAACCTCTATTTAGGAAAATTAATTCCCAACAGTATATTGTCGTGAACAGTAACATATTTTTATAAATTTATTTTTATAAAAACACTTTTTAACTTAAACTTGTAAATAATGTATCTCCTTTATTTTAAATCCGTTTTTCGAGTTTCTTACATGTTTGGATTCCTCATGAAAAGTACTATCTTTATAAAATATTTCCCTTAAGTTATCAGATCTGAAACAGTAAAGATTTTTATAAAATAACTTTTATAAAAATACTTTTACACATTTAATTATTGTAAACTTAAAAATGTCATATCTTTTTTGTTATAGCTCGGTTTTTCAAGTTCTTTATATGCTTACGATCCTTGTAATATGTACTAATTAAATAAAATATAAAATAAATAATTTAGTACACGAATTCTAATAGTAGCTTTCCTGTATTTTCTAATTATGTATAAAGTAATTTTTATATGTTTTTAACTTATATAAATTTGCTACAAATCC
>BQNB010077232.1:0-30906 GCA_026074375.1 Tanacetum coccineum | reverse complement strand
AACATTCTAGCAGTAGTAACTTTAACTAACAGTCTTAACTTTTGCACTAGCAGCATTAACTTTGATAAGAATAGTATTAACTTCAAACAGCATTAAGAAGCTTTTAATCCCAACAGTATCTTTTAAGCTCAGAAGATAGGGTTTCATTGGCCATTAGATTGTCCTTATTGACCTTGTTACAATTAGTTACTTGATGTGATAGTTGTTCAAACACATATAATATTATGGCATTTTGTTATGTAGAAAAATTTGTATTATGAACAGCTGCATTTTGTGTTTCAAGCAGATACTGAGAGTAAGGAATGACATTCCTATCACTTGTTGTCCCATTCTCTAGATAATTCACAATATGAGTTTGTTCAGAATATGACATCTCTGAGAGAACATCTGATTTGTAACTAGACATATTGGCCATAAGAACTGCTTTAGCTGTAGAGATCTCGTCCTAGTCAGAATCATATGCATCCAAATCATCTTCTTGATAAGCTACATTTTGTGTGATGACTGATTGTGTAACTAGACCTTTTGCAATACCAAGATGTGCCAAGAATTCCAATTCTTCCTCATTAAGAACGTTACTATTTCCTTATGCTTCAACCAATAGAACTTTATCCTTGAACCATGAAGCATCCTTTTTCCTCTTTGGCTTTGGGTACTGTCTTGCCATATGACCTTCCTCTTGACAGTTAAAACATTTCACAACCCTTTGTTGACCTGAATAATTACCTCCTGTTCCTGACGTATTAATTATTGTTCCTAAAGTGCCAACAACATAAAAATTTTGTCTCCCCTGAAGTGGTTGAACAGTCACTCTTCCATCATGAATTGTTGCTTGTTGTCTTTTTTTAGATGGGTTTCTTAGCTGATTGTTGGTAGATGGGAAACAAGATGTGCTGACAGTAGACAGAAATGACATCATTTTGTTAATGGCATCAATATGATCATCTCCTTGCCTAAACACAAGAACTGCTAGACCAGAGTCTATTTAAGGAAATTCAACAAGGTGTGTTTGTTAATTAACTGTGGAGACAGTATATTCAATTTGAGGAACAAATTATGGTTGTGAACAAGCCTATTGATGAAGAGTTAGTGAGTAAGCATTTAGATACGATGCTGATGGATAAGTGATTGCAAGTGGTGTGGATGGATAAGTAGTTAAGTAATGTTGTGTCGGATGAGTTGATCTATATTGAGGATACTAAGATGGTGAAAACTATTATTGTTGTTGAAACTGAGGATTGTTGTATGAAGACTGATAAGTGTTGAAGTGAGATGGTGTCATTTGATGATTTGCAACTAATGCAAGTGGATCTTGACTGCATTTACGCATGAGACGGACTTTATTGGCATGTAGCTCGTGTTGTTCAAGATATGCATGAAGCTGATCAAAGTTGGTAGTATGCAAATCTTTTATAAGCTTGACATCAGTCACAAACTTACTCCATTCAGGTGGAAGACTGCTTAAGAATTTGGTATTAACTTGAAATTGTTCCAGTTTTATTTTGTAAATGTTAATGTCATTCATCAGCTGTGTAAATATCAAGTAATACTAATGAAGTGATTCCCTCTTGATGTGAACAAACTTATCAAATGCATCATACAGTTTACACTCCCTTTCCTGCTTTGTCAATGAGGTACCTTGCATTAGTAGTCGAACTTTTTCCCATAGATCCTTGGCAACTCTGTGATGATTAACAAGTGAATAGATATCAGTTAGTAGACCTTGAAGAATGATATTAATTGCCTTCATATCACAATCAGCTTGAATTTTCATAGTAGTAGACAATTCAGCATATTTCTTTGTCCTGATCACCCCCATTTTCTTCAATTGTAGGCCAAATAAGTGGACTATGTTCAATTAATTCAAGTATTATTCTTCCGTGTTCTCTGTTTTGCATGTATAATTCCATTCTTGTTGATCCCAGTTAACTTCTAATGATCGAATTCCTTAAGCTTGTTTAAGGTTTAGTTATGCTAGATAAATCTAACACAGCTATAGTAGAAACTTTGTTTGATAATACTAAAGATTATGCGGAATCTAATCTTTAATATAAGAAGAATTCTTTAATGAAATAGTAACAATATAATTCAACAATAAAAGCTCCAATATTATTAATACAAATAATACGAATACTCTCCTAGTATTATGGTTACAAAACCTTGAAGCTATGACAATTCTATGAATGACTCGTTTTTTATACTCAGAACTCTATACCCTAGAACCTCCTTTTATACACCAGGGAGTCCTAGTTGATTTACAATATATTCCTAAAACTTAGAATATTATCTATGATCTATTCTATAGATAACTCATACTTATCACTTAAGTAATCTTGATCTCTAATCAATCTTTATCCTTTCTCTGATAAGTCTTTGATCTCATCTCTGTGAGCATAAACTCTTCCAGCAGTCTTAATCTTTTCAGCAGTTGTAACTTTGTACCAGCAGCATTAACTTTAAACAAGTAGTAGTAACTTATACACCAACATCATTAACTGTGTACAAGCAGTAGTAACTACTTAGAATATTTTCTTCAATCTTCATTAGCAGTACTAACTATACTCTAGCAGTACTAACATATACTAGTAGTACTACGTTACACTAGCAGTAGTAACTAGCAGTACTAAGTTACACTAGCAGTAGTAATATACACTAGCAGTACTAACTACTTAGCATAATTTTCATTAAGATTACTGAACAGCACTAAGTTTTGCTTAGCAGCAGTAACTCTAACCTTAGCAGCAGTAACTCTAAGATCATCATAAAGTCTTTTAATCCCAACAATCCTCCCCTAAACTTGATATTCTTCTTCAAAATCTCAAGTTTCTTCATTGAAAGCTTCATAATCATCAGGAGGATGCTTCTAAACACTTCATTGATTCTTGAGTTATTTTGTGATGAGCTTAAGAAGTTAATAATACATTTCATTCCAATGATCAGCTTGGGGCTTCTTGTTCAGCATATCAGTGATTGTAGCAGATGTAAGGGGATATCTCTTTTCTACCAGCATAAAGATATGCATAGATTGCACCCTTAGAAAATGTACTCCACAAGAATCAAATAGTTTCCAAACCAACACTTTCTGTCCTTGTAGATTCCTCCACACTGTATCTTCTATATGATGTTCAAACATTGTCTTTAGATCAACCCATAACACTCTCTCATATCCTTCTTCTAGCCTTGTTGATCCATGCTTAGCTTTTACCAACTTCCACAGAGTTTCGAAGTCTTCCCTGTCAAAGTTTTTAAGCATCTGAATAAAGGATTAGTACCTCTTTGAACTTCCATCAGCTCTTATAATTTGGAAGTAGCCAATCTATCCTTCTCTAATGATCTTCCAATCAACAATGCTTTGAGGCTTAGTGGCCAAAGGAATAGCATCAACTGCTACTTCCTCTTCATCAGGATTGACTTCCATCATACTTTGAAGCTCATCTGTTTATTGATCATCATCTATCTTCTGCTTCTTTGCATTATCTTGTTCTAGCTTATCACCTTCCCTTTTTGAACTTTCTTCTACTCTTGTCTTACTGCCTTCTACCAATTATGTATCCATGTCTACAAATGTATTTACCCTTTTCATAGCTTTCTCAAATAATTCTTGAACATTGGCAAAGGACTTGTTCTTCAAATCTTTGGGCTTCCATCCTGCTATATTTTTCAGATAAGTAGTCATGATACTTCTTTGTTGAGATTTGGTAGGTGGTTTGTTCCTCTTTTCCTCTGCCCTTTTTGCTGCAAAGTACTTTCTTCTTTTCTCTAAGAGTTATTGAAACAGTTTAGCCCTTTCTTCAATGGTCAACTCTTCTTGTTCTCTTGCTTGCAGTCTTTCAGCTAATAACTGATCTGCCTCAATCTTTGCCTGGATATCATTCCATTCTTCAATTAAGGCAACATTTGCTTCTTGTTCTTTTTTATCTTTTTCCCTTGCAAGTCTTACGTCTTCTTCTTCTTCAGCTTATAGTCTGAAAGCAAGTTCTTCATCAAGCCTGATTTGATCTTTCTTCTTTATAGGCTCTTCAGGTTCTACCATTTTTCCTTTACCTTTATCCTTTGATGGTAGTTGTTGAGGTCTTGTTCTTGTTGTAGATTCACTCTGCTCTTCTATCACAACTCCTTTAACTTTGGGTTTTACACTTTTGATCTCTATTAAAGTTTAAGCAAGAGTCAATTCAGTTGGACTGGCAGTACTAACCTCAACACTAGCAGTAGTAACTACTTCACCAGCAGTAGTAACTGGATCAGCAGTACTAACTTCCTTTTCAACCACATCCTTTTCGGTAAACACTTCTTCATCATCAAGGACTCTTGTATCAAACATTTCGGCATCATGAGCATTCTTCAGGGTGATGTCTTCATCATCATCAAAGTACTTTCTTCTTTTCTCTAAGAGTTGTTGAAACATTTTAGCCCTTTCTTCTATGATCAACTCTTCTTGTTCTCATGCTTGCAGTCTTTCAGCTAATAACTGATCTGCCTTAATCTTTGCCTGAATATCATTCCTTTCTTCAATTAAGGCAACATTAGCTTCTTTTTCTTTCTTAGTTTTTTCCCTTGCAAGTCTTACTTCTTCTTTTTTAGCTTGTAGTCTGAAAGCAAGTTCTTCATCAAGCCTAATTTAATCTTTCTTCTTTATAGGATCTTCAGGTTCTACCATTTTTACTTTACCTTTATCCTTTGATGGTAGTTGTTGAGGTCTTGTTCTTGTTGTAGATTCAATCTGCTCTTCTATCACAACTCCTTTAACTTTGGGTTTTGCACTTTTGATCTTTATTAAAGTTTGAGCAAGAGTCAATTCAGTTGGACTGGCAGGACTAACCTCAATACTAGCAGTAGTAACTACTTCACCAGCAGTAGTAACTGGATCAGCAGTACTAACTTCCTTTTCAGCCATATCCTTTTCTGCAAACACTTCTTCATTATAAGGACTCCTATATCAAACATTTCGGCATCATGAACATTCTCCAGGGTGATGTCTTCATCAGCATCAATATCATAAATTTTCCTCCCCTGTTTGGATGCATCCTCCTGATCATCCAAACCTTCATCTTCAGAGGATTCAACCCTCACACTCAAACCAACCTTGTATAATCTTTTAAGCTTGTAAGTTCTTGACCTCTTTTTCTTCTCTAGTTTCTTTACCCTCCTTTTCAAGCTTGTAATCTTATGAGGTTGAGAGGTCTTTGTAGTCTCCAAAGCAAGAACCCTGTTTTGTAAGTTGGTACATAGTTCCATCAATTCTTTAAGTTGCAGACTATCCTTACCACTGAGCAGTGGATCATTGGAATGTTTGGATACATTCTCCTCATTGATAGCCTCATCTGCCACATTGAATGTAGGACCACTAGGTTGAGGTACCTTAGTGTCCTTTCTATTTGGCTTTCTTGGTTTTTATTTCTTCTGGGGTTGAGATGTTTATGGTTGAACAATAGTGGGTGTGTGATGAGGATCAGTAGGATTTTATGAACCTTCACCCATTTCTTCTTAAGCTTGTACCATCATTGTTGGAAATCAGGGTGTTTCCCTTATAGAAAAGCCATTTCCTATCCTCTTCATGTTCCCAAAGATCTTCTTAGTATGAGAGGGGGTAACATAAATCCTTTTATGATTTGACATATCACCAACTTGTTTCTCCAGAAAAACTTGCACAAACCTTGGATACATTAAAAATTTGTTCTCATTATCCAAGTTCTTCACCATACTTTCAAATATGTACTTTGAAAAGTTGAACTTCTGGTTTGTAGCTAAATAGATTATTGCAGAAGCCATAGTGCTACTAAATTCATTCCATGCAGTAGTCTTAGCACTTAGGCATTGCAATATAGTAATGATAAGAAACTTCCATTGGGAGGAGAAGAATGCTTTATAGAAAGTTAACCTTTGTGAAATTTTCTCATACCCCATCCTTGCCAGTTCTTCAAATATGGTAGAATTAGGCAAACAATCCATACCTTCCTTATCATGTAGTTAAAGATCACGTCTAACAGATGCTTCAGTAACAATAATCTTCTTCCCATCCACTAGGGCTTGTAATTGAACTTCCCCATTATTCGTTTTCGCCTTTACAGTAGACCATAACTGTTTAATGCAAGATGTGTATATAGTAGGATTGACGGTTAAAGCATACTTGATGGGGTGTACATTCAGGATATCTACTATCTTCTCAAACCCAGCACTTTCAGTGGGTTTCTCTAAAAACGCGACCAAATTATGAGTATCAGCAAACTTTAGGGTAGTCATTGTGATGGGGTTTGATGAAGAATGATGAAATTGAGTTAGGGTTTATGATTAGAGAGTATTTGAAAGATTGAAATCAATTAAATGAGTGATTGAAACCCTTGATCAAAGTATTTATGAAAATACCCTCAACAGCATTAACGTTCACCAGGAGTTGTAAGTTTATGTCTAGCAACATTAACTTTCACAAGCAGTTGTAAGTTTATGCCTAGCAGCATTAACTTTCAATAGCAGTAGTAAGTTTATGCCTAGCAGCATTAACTTTCAACAGCAGTAGTAAGTTTATGGCAGCAGTATTAACTTATGCTTAGCAGCATTAAGTTATGCCTAGCAGCATTAACTTTGAGTCACCAGTATTAACTCCAATTCCATTCCAAACAGCTTTTCCATCATCAAATTTACATTTTAGCTCACAAAAACTCTTTGTTTGTTTTTGATTTCTCTTAATTCTTTTTACTCACAATTCTCTCTGTCTATTTTTGTTTTCTATTAATTCTTTTTGCTCACAATTCTCTTTGTCTGTTTTTGTTTTCTCTTAATTCTTTTTGCTTACTTTTCTCTCTTTCTGTTTTTGATTTAGCTCTCTTTCTGTTTTTCAACTCACCACATCTCTCAATTCTTTTTCTCACTAAATCACTCTGTTTATTTTTATTTTCACACATCTCTCTTTCTATTTTTATACTCACATATCTCTCTTTCTGTTTTTATTCTCACACATCTCTCTTTTTGTTTTTATTCTCACCAACAAGCTAAATCACGAAACCTTCTAGATAGTGCATCTTACTCAGCCTGTATGTATGTTAATCCGATTCAAGAGTTGCTACGTTATGTTAGAGATACTTGCCCTGATGTTCACAAACCAAGTAAGAAATTAGTTGCTGTCACGCCTATTAACAAGAAGAAAACAGTTCGATTTGCTGACACTGTTACATCATCAAGTAACATTCCCAAAGGAACTAACAGACCTCTATTATCTTCTACAAGAGTAAACCCTTCTACTAGTGCTAGCGGATCAAAGCCCTTAAGTAATATAAAGAATGATAGGATTCCAAGAACACCAAGTAGTAATGAGAAGAATAAAGTAGAAGTCTAATCCATGAAAGTTAAATCTAGTTTAAATAAAAGGAACTCTGATTCTAAAAATGTCTGTAATAAACATGTTAAGCATCATGTTAAAGGTGTTGAGGCACTTTGTTATGTATGCAATGAATGTTTGTTTGATGCTAATCATGCTATGTGTTTAATTGATCATGTTAATAGTATAAATGTGCATGCCAAATCTGCCTCTAAGAAAAATAAAAAGAGAAAAGAATGGAAACCTACTGGAAAAGTGTTTAACTCTATTAGATATAAATGGAAACCCACTGGAAGGACTTTCACCTTAGTTGGAAATGAGTGCCCTTTAACTAGGTTAACCGTCACTATAGTAACTAAAGTATATACCAGGAGACCTAAAGTACCTAAGTCTGTTCAAAATAGCAAACCTAAGGTTGCAAAATCTATGACTGCTAATAGAATGGAACCTGGTACATCTCGGGGATCTGATACTTCAGTTGCTCCATCTTCTTCTTCTCTTATCGACTGCAGGTTTTCCAAATTGTTTTGTGGTATTTGGACTCCGGATGCTCCACACGATGACCGGAAGATCGCTCTCAAGCTCACCATTTGTTCATAAATTTCACCGGTACCTGTCCAATTCTGGTATAGCGAACAAGTTGCGTAAGATTATGGGTAAGGCACAATTTATGGTGATTATACTATAGTAACGTTAAAATTTCAACGGTATTATTATGTGAAGGACTGTAAGAGACACAATCTTTTCTCAGTTGGTCATTCTGATGACTCAGATCTTTGATAGTAGCTTAAGAAAACACACAGGCTTTGTTCGTAATTTGGAAAGGGTGTTGAATTTACTCTCCGGATCTTAAGGGAAACTAACCTGTATTCTTGTCCATTGGGGACTATGGATGGCGTATTCTAGCTTATATGTTTTATCAAAGCAACAAAGACTAAGTCATGGTATATGGCATATGCCATCTATCTTAGTTTAAATTTGGTTGCTATTAATCACTTGGCCAGACACGGTCTATGTACCATGTCTTCCCCTACTTAATATTTGAGAATAGGACTATTTGTTTTCGGGCATGTGCCATAGAAAAAGCAGAAAAGATAGAAACAATCACATAAACATAAATCTGAAGACAACAAGTCAAGAAAAAACCTATATACTTCTACACATGATCTTTGTGGGGCCTATGCCCTATTGCAAGTGTAAATGGAAAAGTACTATTCCTCGTCATTATGGATTGTAACAGCCCCCCCCCCCCCCCTTTGGGTCGCAGCTGAGTATGGGTCTGCGGGCTTTGTTACTTTCTCAGTATCAATAACTACAATGAATTTTATATAGAACGACCAAAACGTCGGGTTTTTGAAAAGATAATGATTTAACATATAATTAAGTTAATTGTATTACATTAGGCCCGACGCTGTTAACTTGTTCACCTTGATCCAAAATACAAGGATTTTCAGCCCATACACGTTAATACAAGATGAATTGCGACAAATTCTTTAAGGCTACAAGACATCCAATCAAATACCACAATGTATTCGCCATTGCACTCGTGCTTATATGCATACCCTGGAATAAAACAATGCTTTAACTCGTCAATCAATAATGTACTGTAATTATCTTAGGTTGATAAATTCATAGTTATTGGTATCTACGGACCACCAAGCATTTCTCTCCTAAGTATATGATTAATACAACCTTGATGCAGAATCATATAAATTGTAATTACGTTGCTCTTAAGCGCTGTTGACACTGATATGCATTGAGTGTATGAGTACCAATAGATAATAGGTCCTACATGCCTAATTGTGTCAGCTGCTTGTTCATGACCCGCAACATAGCACCTTTATTCTGACTAATGGTATACGTATGCCAGTTATTGGCATGTGAAGCCTAACTTAACTGCCGGACTTCGGAGCTGGTGTCAAACCCATAGATCGTATTATAACATTCGACGCTCACTATCCCGCAATTGACAGTCTTTGTTTAATGGGCCTCAGATATACGCGCGTTATCGCTACTTAGGCAACATCGGTAATCATAACTACTCATCATATGAAAACTTACACTTGTGTCATTTAAACGCATTGCTGTTCATGCCTCAAACTAGAAAACAAAAAAATGTAAAAACGTTTTGGGCTATGAACTCAATCTTGAGCTGAGTAGCAAGCTATTATCTCTTAATAACGCGTCACACGAATCGCGATGCACTAATGCAACATAATTTTAAAATTCAAGTTCGTTAAGATACCTAATTACATTAGTACTCCTACCATAGCATATGTATCTATATAGCTAACTCTACTATATCTAAATTTTTGTAGTGAAAACCTTGTTTTTAAAAATAAGACACGTTTTTATAACAGATTTTTGTAAATCGTCATAAGCCTTGTTCAAGGTTGCTAATCCGGTCTTGCTGTTTATATCTTTGCCCACTCTTTCGTATTATGACGGGTTAATCGTATATGGACATTTTATAATTTGATCCCTGATGGAACAGTAAACTTGTACTGTTCACACCATGATTGCACGTTAGTTTTAAGTCGTTATTTGTTGTCGTAAAGTAAAAACCCGTGTTAAAAGTGTCGTATTGTATTCAGTTATATATTGCTCCTGTTTTTGAATTCGATTACTTTCCGAGTCTACTGATCTCTTAATTTGAAAGTTCTATAATTTATATAGGTTTTAAAAAATATAACATTTCTGTCTGATAGTGTTTTGAACTGTAATAGTTTAGTATTAAATTATTATTTATAAAACTTTAATTACCAGATAAAACTCTGCGTAATCATAACTGTCTTCGTTTATAAATTCAAAAATTGCTCATACGTATTCTTTCATTTTGGGCAATTCCTAAAAAAATGTGTTTTAGTTATTAAAAATATCATATTGCTGTTTTGATATAAAGTTTTATAAACAGTTATTTTATAAAACTACCGTTTGATTTAGCACGGTTAGTCTCACTCGTTTTTAACGTAACTTTTTCGTTATTAATCCGTTTGACAAGTTTCTTACCTTTTCGGAATCGTCGTGAAATGTATTATCTTATAAAAATATATTATAAGTATGCTTTTATACAATTTTGGACAGAATGTTTGCATGACTTTCCTAAGTCCATTTTTGACCTTGTTTTTATTCTTTATTACTTTTGTAATCCACCACAAGTCTCATAACATAGTTGTGTTATAAAATCTTATTACATATTATTAAAGAGTTCCACATTGTCCAATACAGTTATTCCTTCAAAGTCTCTTCATGTTTCCAAGTTGTATACAGCTGACTTTCATATTACTTATACTAAACATATGATAAGTGTAAAATACACAATATTATCCAATTTATTTACTTATGAATAACCCAATATATTAAACTCCAAAACAGACAAAAATGGCAAATAGATCAAAACATATGCTTGTATTTGTGTTTTTCTGTATTGCAGATATGGATTAAGTCAAAAATCACAAGAAAACAAAGTCAAGACAACGCAAGCACTGGGACACGAGGAGTATCTAGAGAGTACAAAAGTGTTAAGACAAAAATGTAGGTTTTCCGTTGGTAAGAATAAGAAGTAATTTTTGACCCGATTGTACGTTTTGAGTTCTAGCTTTCTTCCTTACCAATTAATGATGATAGTTTGTGCTAGTCTCACGTAGACTTTAAACATGCTGGACTTGAATCGTTAGTAAATGAAGACTTGTGCTAATCCCCCAAAGTTCAACAGTTTTAACTGTCAAAGAAGGGGCGGGAAACACATTTACTATTCATCGTCTTCTTCATTTCACCCCCATGGTAAAACAAGGGGCAAATCAAAATTAGAGGGTGCTTAAGTCAATTCAAGAGGTCTACATCACAAACCCAGGGTCAAATCAGTCTTTATCAAAGGATTCATTAAAGAACAGCCACGTCAACAATTAAAGAAGCACAAGTTTATGTGGGTTTTTGTGCTAAATCACTCACAAAACTAACACAAACGTCACATCAAAGAATGCCAGCCTGGCAATCCTCAGGTGTCCACAAATTGATCCAACGTCCCACAACATAGATCAAATGATTGAAGAAATGAATGGCAGAGATTGATGGTTTGGAGAGCAAGGCAAGAGGTCCTAGAAGCTTCAGCTTGGCACTATAAATAGGCCTCATTCTCACACACAAAGGGTGGTGGTTTTTCTTTTTAATCTAGTTTTTATGTAATTTTTAGTAGCTTAAATTCGTATTTTTCCTTAAATGTAATGTTCCTTTTCTAGTAATGTAATTCAGTTTTCAATTAATGAAATTCAGTTTTAATTTGTCATAAGCTCTTCTTATTTTCAACCTTTAAGCTCTCTTAATAAGCCAAATTGTCTCACTAAGCTAATAAGCTCATTTTAAGCTCTTTCAGTCTATAAGCTGAAATAGAGCTGTTTGAATTCAGTATTAATCTTATCTAAACCTTAAATCAGTTTAATCTTTCATGGATCTTATTGGATTTAAGCTTTTGGAAGGGGATCTTACCTTGGAAGAGATCCCAAGGACTTATACCTTAGCTTATTAATAAGCTAAGGAGCTTGTAGCTGCCTTTATTGGTCCTCTTGTTCAGCTAGAGGAGTTTGTAAGTTTCTCTTTCATTTTCCTCTAAAATTCTAGTTTTAAATAATGATATTATTGCTTGCTATGTTTAGATCTGTTTATTTGCTTATTCTCTTTGCTTGTTAGTGTTCAAATATCTCTTCTAGTGCTATTTAGTTATTTGTTTTCATCTGTTTTTACTTCAATAGTTATAGATCATTAGTTACTAATTTCTGTCATAAAAACTCATAAAATCCAAAAATATTAGTTTAAATAGTTTAAATTTTAGATTAAGGCTTATTCGGTTGTTTAATCCTGATTATTAAGTTTGTTTTAAGCTAGTTTTTTATCTGGTATTAGTTTTTATGCATCAAATTTCTTAAAAAAGCTTTTTCTAAAATCCTGTCAAAATGGTTAAAGGCTGTTTTGGTTTAGTGCGAGTCTCAAAAATTCGCACTAGCAGTGCTAACCTAAGTAGTACTGGCTGACTCTTTACCATACCAGTACTAACTTCCCAGTTAGTACTGCTTTCACAAGTTAATACTGTTAGTTTAGATTTTAGCTAATTCAGTAGTTTTAAGTTTAGCTATAGCTTATTATGAATTTAGTTTTAGTTTTCATTATTTAGCTTATTTCATTGCTTATTTTTGTTTTCAAAAGTCAAATTGCATCAGCAGTACCCTCAAAATACTGCTGAATATTTACACTAGCAGTACTAACCTCAGTACTTAGTACTGCTGTGTTCTCAGTCTAATTTAGATCAGTAATTTTAGGATTTAGCTTATAAAATTCAGTAGGATTTAAGTTTTCATATAGCTTAATTTAGTTTAAGTCTTAAATTTTGTTTTCTAGCTTATTGTCTTAGCTTATTTTGCTGTCAAAAGTCTTAAAAAAACCTGAAAATTCCAAAAACAGTAGGAACTTAAGTAAAGTCTAAATTTGTTAATTCAGCCTTTAAGTCTAAATTTTATAGCTTATTTAGATAAATAATAAGTAGTTTGATAAGTCCTTTAAGTTTCAGAGTCTAGTTTAGCTTATTAAGTTCTCTAGCTTATTTGTAGTTTGTGTTACTTTGCTTATTTCATGAGTTTACTTATTTCATGATCAATTTCAGTAGCATAAGAGTATTTTAAGCTTTGATTTCTTTTTATTCTTAGATTAGGCACATCATAAGCTTTCTAGATCACTTTTCCTTTTTAGATTTAAGCTTAATTTGAGTATTTTATGGCTGATTAAGTAAAAGTAAGCTCAAAACCTCACTTTCTGTAATCAGCTTAAAGATAAGCTCTTCCTGAGCTTATTGTGAGGTTTAGCCAAGTAGCCTTTATTAATCTTGTTCCCCTAGCTTCCTTTACAACTTTGCTTCTTTGAGTTTTTCATTTTAAGCACTTTTCAAATTTTACCTTAATTCGGGTCTTAGTTTGTTGTCGGGATAGATTATTAGGGTAGAAAGTGTAACTTTTCCATTTTAATTGTTTTTTCAGATTAGTCCCTTCGTTAGTTTGATAGGAATTTGCACCATTAGTCCTTAGTTAAGTTGTTAATTAAGCTTATTAGTTTTAATTAGTAATTAGGTTTAATTTTTAATTAGTTTAATTAAGATTTAAATAAAAAGTAAAAATTAGGGCTTTTATTTCTAGAAACCAAATCAAATATCTTTGCTTCATTCAAATCAGGATCCGAACCTAAACGTGGTTTCAATTTCACTAGTCATTGGGGATAACGACCCGGGTGATCATAACTTGCCCGGTGTAAATTATACGTTTTTCTATATTTTTTCATTGTGAGTGGAATTGTCCAAGGGATACATGGGGATTTCCTTAATTTCTCTATAAGTATATTATTTTATATGTATGTAAAACTACGATCAGGGTCCGGGGCGTGTTACTTCATAGATCAATAACACAAGATATATATAGAACGACCAAAAAGTCATTTTAAAACTGATACATTGGATTTAACAAATATTTGATACAAATAGCCCGAGGCTTTAACTTGTTCCTGATTATTATTACAAAGATACTGGTTCACAACACGTGAGTTTCCCAAAACATAATACAACCATATCTTTAGCATGACTTCCCAAAACAAGATCACCAATGTATCCTTAGCACCTTATGCTTACTGATCTCCTGAAAAACATTGCTTTAAAACGTCAACAATAATGTTGGTGAATTCATAGGTTTGATAAATCATAATATGCAGGACCGCAAGACTTTTCCCGTGATAAAGCAAACACTTGCAGACCATCACAAAACCAGAATTACATTTTCTAAGGCTCATGACATGTATGCTCTGACGGATCTTTCATGCAATAAATAATGTATTGCAATTTCTGCCTGATTAGATTTCAACCGATAAACATCAAATTCAACATGTTATACGTTTCGTTTCTTGGTGTTAGCTAGTCACCGAACGGGGAGGGTCGTTTCCCCAAATAGATATATTATAACCATTCCGCGTCCACTCATAATGTAATTAACAACTACATCTATGCAATTGACAGTTCATGATAAGGGGCTCAACTTGGGTTATCGCTACTTAGGCAAACATGTAATCAATACTTGCGTCCAATTTATAAAACAAAGCATGTTTCCACCCCATAGTTATAAATCATTGAAATCGTAAAAATGTAGGGCTATGAACTCACCTTGAGTAATGATAGTCCAAATATCACAGAATAAACGTCACGCAAAAAATGTTTTAGATGCAACCTATTTAATTAAGGTCGTATAAGTACCGAGTACTTTAATTAATAACATTGAATATAATTCTTATAGTTGTTCATCGTAAAATCGTTTCGGCGCATATCATATTTAAGAGGTCATGACATGACGTTCGAGGAGTTAGGACACTTTAAATCGTAAATCCAACAACTCGTCGATACGCCATCCGAAGAGGCCTCATTATGAAACTCCCTAGTAATATAGTACTTTGATAACCACATAATATTCTATATAGCATAATCACCGACTAATCGTTTTAGTAAAATAATATTTATAAAGTGAAAACGTTTATAAATATACTTTTTGTAAAAAATGATGTTTTTTTATCGTTTGTAAGTCCGTTTGCTCGCGTTTCTTTAATCCCCCGCCGTCTTTTGTTTAGTAAGACGATTCGTGGTGATCTTGATAATTACTATTTTCAAGTTTTTAAGATTCTGGTGTGAATAGTAATTTTACTGTTCACAATAGCTAGTTTATCGTTTTTAGTTTTAATTAGCGTAAACTTGTAATCGTAATAACTTATTCGTTTTAATCCCGATTTTAGTGATTCCTTCGAGTACGTCTTTGTTATTAAAAGATGTATTATATTTTATAAAGTTAATCCCACTGATGAATAGTGCTTTTTACTGTTCATAGTTTATAAAATTACTTTTATAAACTTTAATTATCGTAAACGTCGTAGTTTATTCGTTATAGTTCCGTTTTTAGCGATTCTTTCGAGTACGATCTCGTAATTAAAAGTTATATCATATTTTAGATGTTTTAAAAATATTAGTTTCTGTAATGAATAGTAACTTTTATAAAAATAGTTTTATAAAAGTATTTATAGTCGTAAACTCGTAATTAACGTATCTTTTTCGTTATAAATCGGTTTTTCGAGTTTCTTATCATTTTGGAATCGTCACGAGACGTATTATTATTATTTTATGACAAACCCACTGTATGAGATTCGAATTTAAAACAGCCCCTATGTATTCATGTGTATATCTTTATAAAAACCTTGTTTTATATATTATTTTCTTTAGTAGTTTATTAAGGAAACCCTAATAACTATTTTTAACACATGTGATACTTATAATAATGTCCAAGATCATCCATAGTCCTTATAAATTCATTGTAACAAGTTTAACAATTTACTTTCCATTATTTTCACATGTGAAGATTAAGAAACCTTATAAAACCCTAATTTAACCTAAACATGTTTATACTTAAACCATATGTTAACATACTTTTACATTCATTTTTCCATGATATATATAACCATATGACATAAGAATAAGTGCATAAATTCATAAACATAAGTGAAAACTCATTTTACATATTAAAAAGTCCTTAGTGGTGATTTAGCCATAATTAACATATTACACATAAAATAATGATAATAAAAAGTATGAAGGAATTAGGAAGACCTAAGGGACGATGTATGAGATGAGAAATAAGTGCTAAACCCATGTTTAGACTCAAAACCAAAGCTTACAAGCTTATAAACCCTAGATTAGGTTTGAAACCCTAATCTTGCAATAACTTGTTAAAACCCTTTCAAAGCTTAACCAACCCTTCAATTCTTCTTAGAATACCTTAAGTATGATATGCAAACACTAATATGGTGAAAGAAAATCAAAGTATGGATTGTGTATAAATGGGGTTTTGAGCCGTGGGTTAGGAGAGGAGACAAAGAGAGGTTTTTGTGATTTTTGTTAAGTGTTTATGAAAGAAAGAGTGCATGCATGCTATTTATAGTGAAAATATCTAATTAACCTAACCATGGTCACTTTCTAACCCTTGCACAAGGTTAATTTGCCAAGTGGTTCATGGTGTAAGAGTTGGTTCCCTATGATCTTTCTTAACTTAGATATTTTTAGCAAGTTGATATCTCTTGGTCCTATCTTGAAAATTTCGGCCACATAGGCTCCCATGTGATGTTATATTGATTATTTTGGGTATTGGGTATAATCGTGGGTATTCGTTTAAGCGTAGTTAGGTTTTGGTGCTTCTGGGAATGCCGAAACGCGTTTTATCGCAAAACGTAAGCATTTTACGTAGCCAATAAAAATAAGATGAACAAAGTTATTAATTATCCTCATAATAATCATATAACACTTGCTTGATGTAAACATTTAATCGTTTAATGCCCGTTTACATTGAATGATCATTTTTAGCTTACGCGATTTAACGTAACGATTTTCATTAAAAACGAACGTGTACAATACTAAAAATAAATGGTGACTTTATTAACGTCGTACATTGTCCTAAAACACGGGGTGTTATACATACACCGTTGATTATGATCTATCTAGGAGACAATACTGGTAACACATCAAAACCTAGCTTATCGAGGCTTTACCTACTTATGCCCAATCGTTATATATATGATGGTAGTCCACGGTTCAAGCACTTACCCAAGGAAACAAAACGTTATGTGTAATCCTAAGTCACTTCTTAGTCTACCTATTCACTTAACCAAGGGAAGAAACAAATGATTAAATTTGCAGTCTTATTATGCCAGAGTCACATATATAGACTGTATGCGATTCTATCCTAGACTCAAGTCTACTTGGTCCATAATACTAGATCTAGTTGAATGACAGATTAAACACAAAATCAAACATAAACAGATATGAAGTGATAAACATAATCAACATGCAGCAAAAAAGTAAACAATCAATATAAACAAACCAAACATTAAATTGTCATAAACATGGCTAACACCTATAGGTATTAGCCCATAGTCATTGTAACAAAATACAATATCATAGATGAATGAATAAAGTAAAGAGAACGATACGATAACCAAACGCGTATAGCGTATGATTAAGATTACAAGAGCTTTCCTATTGACTTGAGGCACTTGCTGACCTTCTTGGCTTCTTAAAATCGTTTGTAGATCGAACTTGGTGGTTAAAGGCTTTTTTGCATACTAAAAATTAAGTTTAGAGTTTTCTATTTACAAGCTCTGAAAACAGGTCGATATGCCGTATTGGAGGGGTCCAATACGGCGTATTGGGTAACTTGGAGTGGGCTCTACGATTATAATTTTCTAGAATATTCATCATCCGCTTCCCTATATGGCATATAGGGTCTTCTGGATACGGCGTATTAGCTTGAAGTCGTGTTTGTTCTGAATGTTGACCAAAGTATCATACACGCCGTATCTGCTGATGTAGATACGGCGTATTCTTTAAAGTTAGGCAATGGTCTTGAATTCGTCTAAGTCTTGTGATATGATGTATATGTCTAGAATGATACGGCGTATTGGTTGTCAGAATCAGTATACTTTCTTGAATTCCTCGTCTATGCTCCAAAACATGCTCTTTTCTTCGTCTTTTGCCAATTGCTTGATAATAACTGAGATTAACAAATATAAACGATTAAGTATCAAATCTTATATAAAATAATGCAAAACGAGCAACATAGCTGGGATAAATGATGCTAATAATGTGACGTTATTCAATGTCATCAAATATCCCCCACTTGAATCCTACTTGCCGACAAGTAGACTTTAGAAATATCTTATGAAAATGTATCCCAATTGACTAGGATTTTTTTCCTTTAAGCATTTTTTTACTCAATTACTAGCACACAACCAAACAACTCACGAAATAGAAAACGAAATCACTCAACTAATCGATGTGGTAACATTTAGTAGTTTGCTCAATTGCTCAGTCGTGACGAGTATTCTATCATAAGCTTGGAAAGGATACACATCTCTACCACTAAAGCTAAGGAGTAAGTAGTCTAAAAAGGTAAATTAGGTGAATATGATAAGGTTTAAGAGTTGATCATTTTTTTCAATCTCTATCGATACCAATATTCTAGAAAGGGCAACAAAACCACAAATGCACGCCTAAATCCATGACCGCGACACTTGTGATTGCTCACTCCCTAACTCGAATAAGCTAAAGAATAGGACCAAGTAATCTTCACCGATAGTATTATACCAACAAGGGCGACAAAACCACACATACACATTCAAATCCATGAATGAGACACATGTGATTGCTCACTCTCTCATTCGAGTAAAACCAAAGGTTAGGGTGAAGAATGATATAGAGGAGGGATTAGGCATGGGAAATATTTATAATTGGTGTAAAATAAAATAACAAAAAATAGATAAAGTCCAAACAATGAAGAATAGTGTTGCTAGCTACTTTCCCGACCATACCCATGTAAAAGACACAAATCACTGACTAAATTACGCTTTAACACGGAAAACACATGCTTTGGTAGACACGAATTAGACTCAAAGATGTCTTAATCATCTTTCAAAACAAATCTAGTTGGCGTTCCCATAAGTACCAACTCTTAATCATCCAAAATATAGTACAACAACAGTGGCGATATCTACCACTTAATACAAAAAAATACATAGTTGGTTTATAATGCGACCAACTTTTAATAAAATACAACAAAACTTTACATCGTTGGTTTATAACACGTACCAACAAATAATCGATCATTTCACAAATAGTAAAATCGACTAAGTTTAGAGGAACTGATTATCTCACAAACCTCTTCTTTTTTCTCACTTTTTTGTATTTTTTAATTTTTTTAAACAACTAGAAAACAAAATAAATGTGTAAAATTTCACCACTTCATGAACATGATAAATCTGGATTTTATTTCCGATTATAATAGTGAAAGTAGTAAACACACAGAAAATAAAAGAAAACTCTACTTTCACATTCCCATTGCATTGTGCACTTTCCTGACCTAACCAAAGATAAGAAATACGTACACAAACACATAAAGTACATACTTTACACAAAAGCAACTAGCAATCGATTAAGGACTTTAATCTACAGGGCAGGCTAAGGTGTAAACGTGTAACGAAAGAAATTTTTGGTGGTGTAAGAAACGAGAGGAATGGCTCAGAAGGTTTTTCTAGGGGTATCTTACTCTAAAAATGAGAGTAAACAAAAGGGTTTTATACGGGGATTAACTTACCAGTGTGGTTAGTTAATAACACATAATGTTTGTATGTAAATAGAATAGACTTTTTGGTGTAATCCTAGAAATTTACCTATTTGGACAAGTCACTCCAATTATAAAAATAATCCTCATTATGGTGGTCTCAAACAGTATATTAAGCCAAGTTCTAAAGTTTATTACAGTCACCAGCACACTCATATATTTGGAGAATTTTTGGTAAAATAGAGGAAACGAAATAGGCTTAATCCTCACACTATGGAAATAAGGGTTATGTGTGCGGGTTATGCAACTAATAATTTCAAAAAAATTGCTAATTTTTTTTAATTTAGGCATAAATTAGGCAAATTATTGTGAAAAGTAAAGACAAGTAGTGTTCTAATTCTCCTCTCCCTACTTGAGATATACAACACCCACGTTGTATAAATATAACATGAAATACAGGAAAAATAAAAACAGATTAGAACAAAAAAACTCCTCTGGGATTTGCTCGGTATGATCCTCCATGATAAGTATGCATGCAATTATGTGTGTTGTGTTGTGAAAAAGCATCTGAATACCAGTATGACTATAACACACATATGATTCTAAAATATTTGTATTCCACCAAATTAGTCCATCATATATCGTTCAGTATGTTCCTGTCAAAGTCATAAAGAAAACATTGCAATTGTATCTACGAATAAACGTCGGTTAGAGAACGAAAAAAAACCTATAACTGTACAGAAAGTCGATACGCCGTATCCATGTTACTGGATACGCTGTATCGAGACTTGTAACAAAAGAAACCTAATACGTGTCAGAGGTCAAATACGCCGTATTCAGATATCTAAATACGCCATATTGACAAGTCTGACAATAAAGTTTTAAAGTGCATGTAAATAAAAGGGATAACGTCCTGGTTGATTAATATGTCGTATTCATGGGATTGGATACGCCGTATCGACAAACTAGGAAGACAGACTTGATAACAAAAATTGAAAATACATTCTGAGTTGTCTCTCAACAAGCACTTTTGTTTACAGAAAAGTCTTTAAGTTATACTTGCTTCACTTCAGTCCATCTTGTGCATGCTCACGTGTCCACGTGTGAGCCACTCAAAAATATTTTTGTCCCTTATATATTTGGGTCCTAAATCCAAAACTCTATTGTAGAAATCTTTAAGCATTTGATATGGGTGCGACTTTCCTTTTAGTTTATCACGTAATGGCCGAATCTTGTTACATTGCTCGTTAGAGAGATGCTTAAACCTTGGGTGCGATCTCGCCATTTGATAAGTTACACTATCATTACCGTCACTAATGGTAATAAATCCATCAAATCGTCTTGCTTCAACATACGCACTCTTACAAAAGGGTTTTCCAAAAAAGATATCACCCATGTCTTTATCTCGATAAGCATCTATATTTTCTACAACTGCAAAATCTGTGATAATTGAAAAGTTCCCAACAAAGATAGGTGCTCTAACAAAAACTTTCCCTTTATATTCAACTTTATCTTTCATTATTGAATTGTCAAATTTTTGGACATTATGTTGATTGATAAAATAGGAAAAAGTTAGCATTCACATGTTCATAACCTATCATGCAAGAAAATGGTAAATTATAGGCATAATTATCTTTGATCTTTCTATCGTAGTCGCAAAAACTAAGGTATTCGTCAATGTTCTCAACTATTATATCATCATCCCTAGTTTGGATTATATCAACCTTAAGTTTATCAGTAACTTCTCCTTCCTTAATCGTAGGACCCAAACCCTCAATCTCATGATTCCTAAGCTCCAATGGTTCATTTAGATCATTTAATTCAATAAAATCTCCAAAGTCTGAGTCCTCTGATCTATTTAAAATTAATGCTTTGCCCATTAGCCTAGCTTCTAAATCAAGTTCCATTCACTCCCTTAATCCTAAAAAATAAACATTCATAATTATGTGACTAGTAGGACTATCACTCTTAAACACTATTTCCTCATTCCCGACTCTTAAAGAAAAATTTCTTTTAAATAAATCTATTTTAGCATGAGCAGTAGACAAAAATGATATTCCAAGGATCAATGGGGTCTTGCTATTCTTGGGCATATCTAAAACAATAAAGTCTATTAGAAAGACTAATTTATCTATTCCTACTAACATATTTTCTGCTAAACCCTTAGGACGTTTCACAGTTTTATCAACCTATTCAATAATCAACTTAGTAGGGGCTAGTTTACCTAAACCTAGGTTGGTAAAAGTCGAATAAGGCATAACACTAACACTAGCTCCTAAGTCAGCTAAGGCTTTATCAAAACGTATATTATTAATAGTACAAGGCAAAGTAAAACTCCATGGGTCTCTTTCCTACAGAGGTAGAGCATCTTTAACAATCACCGAGTAATGCTCATTCATCTTTGCTTTGATTTCTTCCTCGATCCTCCACCTTTCTCTAAGTAATTTCTTTAAGCTTGAAGCAGATTCAGTCAAACTCACTTGTAGTTTCTCAAATTCTCTCAACACTTCCTTCTCATCATATCCATATTCTTTTAAACGACTAGGAAAAGGAATATTTGCTCGACTGAACTCAGTTAATGACATCATGTCATCCCTTTATTGATTCGATATGGCATATCGATTGGATCCAATACGGTGTATCGATGGTGTTTCAGCATCTTCAGTAGTAGTAATTGACTTGAGATGATTTCTCGGGTTTGTTTCAGTTGAGCCAGGTAGACCTCCAAATGCCCTTTCTTGAAGTACCTTGCTCATCCTTAATTTGAATCTCTAGTGCTTTGATTGAGGCTCCTTGATTTCTGATTGCAACATCCGTTGAAGCTCGAATTTCCTTAATCAAAGAAGAGTGTTCTTCATGTCTTTTTGCAGATTCCGCCATGAACTTGCTCAATGTTCCTTCCATCGTTTATCTTCTTTCTTGATATGATGGATTTTCATTATCTCTTTGGTAGAATCTTGGACCAGTTGCTCAATATATTTTCGCTTGCAGGAATGGTACGCCAAATTGAGTGTAGTATGCTTCTTCAAGTGTCTTTCCTTCTTTTTTCAATGGATAATCCTTAGTGTAATGTGGTCCATTGCATAATTCATACCCTACTTGAGCAACATACACTCTTTCATTCACCTTCTTAATTTCCTGGCCAAGGTTTTTCAGTTAAGCTTGAATAGCAGCTAATCCATCAGAATTGTTACCACTTTTATTATGAGTAGATGATCCGTCGTGCCACTTTTGAGAATGACCGGCCATTTCTTGGATGGCCTTTTTAACGTTAGCTATACTCATTTTAGGCACATCTCCCTTAGAATCCAAAATCTGCCTAGTAGGCACATCCAATCCTTTGTAAAACAAAATCACCTCATGCATATTAGTCAAGTAATGTTGAGGACACCTTAACAACAGTTCCTGGAATTGTTCCCAAACTTGATAGAGAGTCTCATCCGCCTCTTGTTGAAAGTTATTGATTTCCTCCATCCGTTTAACAGTACGAGCGGGTGGATACTATTTGCTCAAAAATTTTCCCTTAAGAATTTCCCTAGTAAGTGAACCAATAGGCTCGTTCCTTAACCATCTACTTGCTGCTCTAGTAAGTGAGATAGGGAAAACACGAAGCATAAGTTGATCTTGCGTCACATCAGGTGTAGTAAATAAGTCAACAATCTCGAGAACTCTCTTAATGTGCTCATTTTCATCTTCATCATCCGATCCACTTAAAGTATTTTCACGCAACTCTTTTAGAAATTATCCTTTTAGTTTAAACTTATCATCCTTTTCAAATTTTAGCCTAGCAATCCCCAATCCATAATCCTCTCGGGTTTTCTTCATGTACTCCTCCATATTTGGTTCCCTCATTGTTTATGTGATTTCTTCTTCAAACTGAACTTTGTGATCAGAAAATAGCTCGAATTTTGATGAACTCGAGTAATCAAGACTCATTGTCTTGTAAAGCTTCCTTGTTGAATGTAACACTCGTTCAAGTTCTTTGTAAGGCTCAACGAGCTCCTTCTTTGAACTCCTGGTCATGCACTACCTAAAAACAAGGGTTAAATATCAGTAGGATAGGCTCGGAAGAAATAAAATATTGAAAACTAAATACGGAAATCGAGTACGAAAAACTAAATATGTTGTTGTATCAGATAGTCGATACGCCGTAAGTTAACTAGATACGTCGTATTGATGTTTGATGTCGTCTATGATGTATTAATATTTAAAAGTGAATACGCCATATCCAAAGATATGAATACGCCATATTTAGTATTCGAACAGATACAAACCAGCAAGATTTTACGAATGCAAAAAAAGAAACACAAACACACAAATATGCAGAATTATACATATGCAAACTAAACTAGTCTAAAAACACTAAATCTAAACTAAAACACTAATAAACAAGAATTAAACAACGTCACTCCCTGACAACGGCGCTAAAAACTTAATGTGTCGTTATGTGTTGGTAATTTTTGTTTTCAACTTTTACTATTTATATTTTGCCGACTTTACCTATTAACAAACACTAATGAGCAGTGTACCCGGTCAGTTGTAGGTTCGTTGGTAAGTAGGGTGTCGGTCACTAAGAGCGACCGTTAACACTTAAATCTATCAGTATTTTAGTTGTCTATGTTAGTCCTAATTAATCCTAATTAAACCTAATCTAACATAAAAGGGGGGTTTTCAGCCTGAGAGACTGGCACGAGTTTTGGTTTAATCTAAACTAAATGAGACAAATAAGACAATTAACACACACAAGCAGATAAACAAATGATAAAGAAGCAGTCAAGCACAAATGTAAGGAAACCGTATTAGCCAGTTTAATCTAATAAAATGTAAGAATTATGAGAAAACTACAATTTTGGTCCACTATCTTTACCGGGTATAACACTTTTGGTCCATTTTTTTAAAAAAATGGACCAAAAGTGTTATACCCGGTAAAGATAGTGGACCAAAATTGTAGTTTCCTCAAAGAATTATTTATGTGTGCAATGATTGTATCACTTTGTTGGTGTTATATCATTCCTTAAGCCTAGGTGGTTCTACTCCCTAAACTTTATTAAGTTAATCCTGTCACAGTTAACCTAAATCTCATAAAGCATACACCGCTGATTATAATCTATCTAGGAGATAATACTGGTGACATATTAAAACCTAGCTCATCGAGGCTTTACCCACTTATGCCCAATCGTTATATATATGTTGGTAGTCCGCGGTCCAATCACTTATCCAAGGAAACAGAACATTATGTGTAATCCTAAGTCACCTTAGTCTACCTATTCACTTAACTAAGGGAAGAAATCGGGCCTTAAATTTGCAGTCCTATTATTCTAGAGTCACATATTATAACAACCCAAGAATTTTCATCAAATGCAAAACCTATTTTACTATTATCACAATTATACGGGGAAATTTTTCGCTTTATTACATTACTTGCATTGTCAATATCTCAGTATGTCATGTAACTTGCATAACTAAAGTAGACAAGCTCACGCAACCTATCTATGGCCATTCTGTCTTCATATATGTCAAGCAAACATCACAATATGTCAAGTCAATATCATCATATCCTTATTACAAAGTACATTATTCCTATAATGTACCATTCGCAACGTTATATCAAAACGGGCTTTAAACCGTTATCGTATGCCTCTAAACCCTAATTCCATGAATGATTAATATCTAAAGTGAATGCACAAGCCACTAAAGCATATGTACAAGCAATATAACATCTCATTTGAAATATAAAATCTCTTTAAGTCAAAGTACAAGTCTCTAAAATCTCAATGTACAAGTCATTAAGCATGACATCTAAAATAGCCGTTTTACCTCTGTTTTTATTCTAATTTCTTCACCATCACTTATGTACAAGCTATTATACTCAATATACAATGTATAAACAATAAATATTCTATTCATAAGCTTTCATACATCTTTTTGTACTCAAAACCCTAATTCAAAACCCTAAACCCTAAAACCAAGCTAGATTATAAACCATGACACGTTTCTTCATTTTTATCCATTGTAAACCTAAACCAACTCTCAAATAAGTTTTAATAACTTAATTTATAACATTATCAATCATTTTCAAACATCATTTCATCATCATTTCATCATTCTACTTCAATTACACAAGTAATAAATCCAGGAAACCCTAATTGTACCCTAATTGTGATTTTGACCCGTTTACTCATTTTCAGACCATCTCATTCTCAAGTAAGCAACCAAGAGTCATTGTAAACCCATAAAATGAGTTTACAAACCTTTATCCATCATTAACCATCCTTGCTTCAACAATGTACGAGAATTACAAAGCTAGAAAACCCTAAAAGCCTTATATGAACCCTAATTCCAAGCTACGGCTTATTATTCCATTTCAACCCATTTTAACTTAAACCAACTATCAAATATCATTAATAATTCATATTACATTGCTCAAGATCAGTAATCCATCACCCTTGATCATTTATACACAAAATACAAGCCAAGAAAGCCAAAGAAACCCTAAACAAGCCCTAGTTAAACCCGTGACCTCATTTCTCCATTTTTAACCCGTTTTAACCCAAACCAATTGCTAATCTTTGTTAATACTTCTTATATCAGACCTTAGGGACATGTATTAACTATCCCTAATCCATTACACATGAAATAAAGGCTTGAAAACTTGTGAAACCCTAGTCGAACCCAAAACAGACCCGAACCCTTTCACCATCAATTTTGACCCATTTTAAACCATTCCAAGTGCAAAATTCTTATGTGAACCTCTTCTAGAAACCCTCAAGCTGCTTACCCAGCTGCTTAGACCATTCCTTGGTCAAATTTAAGAGCACATGGTCTTCTGAGATCTTCTTTTTCTTCTTTTCTTACCCGTGAACACAAAACACCCCTTGTAAGTCTTACAACACATCCTAGCTACTATCCTAGCTCTTCCTTGTCATCTCCTAGACCCTCTAACTCAGCTAGATCAGATCATGACACCTCACCCCCTCACCTTGGTCCCTAAGTTTCAAAAACACTATAAATAGGGACCTTATGTCTTCATTACAACTCGCACCACATCTCTTCTTTCTCAAACCCATAAGGCAGCAATCCTTTGCTCCCATATGATCCTAGGATCATTAAAGAAGGTCTAAGAAGCGAATCCCTGAAGATTTGAAGCCCCGGGAACAAGATACAAGGCGTACGAGTGGAAATACTACCCGAAACGACCCATTTCCACCATTTTTGCTCCTTGAAGCTCAAACCCAGGTTTTGAATGTTATACTTCTTCTACTACACCCTTATAATGTTCATATGATCCTAAATATACTCTTGTTAAAGTTCATAACTAATTCAAGCTGCATTTTCCGGTTGGGAATTTGATCCAAAACCGTACACCCGAAACCCTAATTTCGCGTTTTTCTTAAAACTAAATGTTATAATGATTAAATATTGTTATAATCTATCCTAGCATGCTTAACTAATGTTAAAATAAACTACTTATTGATAATGAAGAATTTGAACTTAAAACCCAGTGCGTAAACGTTTTTGTAAACCCTAATATGACCCCCGTATTATTACTAGCTTAACTTAATCGTTAATTTTAAACCTTTGTTGCGTTAAATCTTCAATTTTAGTTTATTATAACTTATAATGTCTTTTTAAATGAAATGTTAAAATAAGCATTGCATGGCAATTTGGACAGTTAAATGAAAATTATAATCCATGCAAGGGGTATATATCGTAACTTTCTGAAACTTATAACTAAAAGGGCTGAATATGTCATTTTATCAAAGTTATAACTATAGGGGTCTATTATGTCACTTTTCAAAGTCCAAGGTTTACTTGGTAATATAAATAATTAAAAATTAAAATAAAAAAAAAAATTTATAAATAATAAAAAAAATATAAAAATATAATATCAAAAAAAATAAAAATTTAAAAAAAAAAAAATAAAATTAAAAAATAAAATTAAATAATATAAAAAATAAATAAATTTAATTTTAATATATTAATTAAAAATATAAAAATAATAGAAAAAATAAATAAAATATAATAATATAGTTAAATTATTATATAAAAAAAATAAAATAATATAAAAAAATAAAACAAAAAAGATATTATAAAAATTAAAATAATAAAATATCTAATTAAAAATTAAAGGAACTAAAGTTTCGTAAAAATGCAAACTCCAAGGACCTATTTGTAATTTTCCAAACCCTAGGGTCTAAAATGTAACATTTTGAAAAAGTGTAAAATCATATTCAAAACATTATCTGACATAACTTTAATTAACGCTTCTCGTGCTTAACTTTTCTAGATATTGAATAAAACACTTAAAACCAATGATATCGTATCACAATACTAGGGAGCTTCATATTAAGAGGTTTCATCTTGGTATTACGTTCTGACTGAGTTTGGTGGGTTTATGATTTAAAGTGCACTAGCTTCCTCAAACGTTTACAAAATGACTTCTAATTATGATGGCCCCGAACGTTGATGCCATAATTCAAACTCCCTAATCAAACTCATAACTCTTAAACCAAAGTGTTTGATTTTGTATATGGTCAAATTTATTACTCATATATATTCGAAAGTTCAAAATTTGACTGCCGAGATAGACAATTACGCACATTTAGATATTTATATTAGTTTGGATTTCCATCATTTAGGAAAATACATTTTGGCTATGACGTCTTTGCTTCAAGAATTGGGCTTTATGCTTAAATTTGTACTAAATGAATATTACTTGTTAAAATGTTAATTTCAATAAGTTATGCTGTTATGTATTAACTGTGTTCTATTCTGCAATGATTCCAGCTTCCGGTTTTGATAAAATCATAGTACTTTATAACATGAAAGACTTTTCAAGAGCAAGAATCTCAATGCGTTTATACTTCATCCATAAAGATTCATTTCATATCAAGGGACTTGCACTTGTTATTGAATCCAACTAGTTTGGTGATCATTTTTGGGATTTATTTCAAGACAGATTTTTTACTTCTTATTAGTTTAGACTTCTGATGCATTGTAATTTATAACCAGTTTTGGGGTGTGTTGGATTATCTATGGAATGATGGTTTCTTACATCAAATACCGGAATACTTGTGCTAGTTTACATTTTACCATACATCACATTACTGGGTTAAGTACTTTAGTCGCAATTACTTGATGCCCACAACCTTATTTGAAAAGTTTATTTACGCAACTTGTAAAAAAGGTTTGTGATAATGCCGAAGTAGTCGTCTGGTCTGTTGGAAACACAAAAAGTGTCGGTCACTTCCAAGTTGTAACAGTCTTAGCTCGTAGTTTATGTAATGATTAGATTAGTAATCTAGTTCGGCCCAAGACCCATGAGAAGCCCATTAGAACCCATGGGCCGGCCATCCATGTACTATATAAACCCTCTCCCACCCTTGGAGAGGGTTGGTTGTTCCATTTGTAACATTTCATCATAATACACTTCATCCATTTTTCATCCATTCTATCTCTAACATCACAACCCACATCTCACTCTTGTTCTTGGTTTGATCATAAGATTACTAGAATACTACAATTGGTATCAGAGCCATGGAGTGGTGTGTTTAGTTTTTGTGTTTGATTTGTGTTCAAAAACCTTTACAAAGAGCAAAATAGTGATTCAAATTTTTTGGCTTAAAAACCTTAAAGTTTTCATTTTTATTGTTCCTATAGGGTTAGTAACACTAGGTGTACAAGAATTTTTGCTAAAAACCATTAAAAATCGTGTTTTTTTATGTTTTGAAAATTTGAGTTTCGTAGTTGTTGGAACCGAACAAGGAGAACCAAACGAGATCTCTAGTAGTTGGGACCGAACGAGTTGGACCGAACAAGCAAACCGAACGAGTAAGCCGAACAAATCAACCGAACTAGCATAATCTAGTTTGAACCGAACGAGTTCCTTCCTATTTACAACCGAACGAGTTCCTTCCTAGTGACAAGCGAACGAGTTCTTTCCTAGTGACAACCGAACAAGCAGGACCGAACGAGTAGGACCGAACTAGTCGTACTTTGACAATCGAACTAGTGATAACCAAACTAGCAGGACCGAACGAGTAGGACCGAATGAGGATAACCGAACGAGTTAGACCAAACTAGCTTGTTTTTGTCAACCGAACTAGTGATAATAAATTAAGTTTAAACTTAACAACATCAATTTTTTAAATTATACGGTTATTTCGTTGACTTGTAAAATCCCGTGAAACAAACACTTGTTTTCCCAGTTTTTTTAAGAATTGTAAAATCCCGTGTAGTTTCATTTCAAGACTCGATAATCACGTAACCAAACACAATTTCTTTCCACCACCGATCGATCAATTTGTAATCTTTTTGATACCACAATGACGACTCTTGCTGATAAATCACTTCTTTCTGGAGGAGACAACAAACCACCGATGCTTGAAAAACACTTGTATGATTCATGGAAAAGCAGAATGGAACTTTATATGATGAATAGACCACATGGAAGAATGATTCTTGCATCTGTTGAAAAAGGACCACTTGTTTGGCCTTCAATCACTGAGGATGGAGTAACAAGGCTTAAGGAATATGTTGAACTAACTCCAGCTAAAGCCATTCAAGCAGATTGCGACATCAAAGCTATAAACATCATTCTCCAAGGCCTACCAACTGAAATCTATGCTCTTGTGAGTCAACATCGTGTGGCAAAGGATCTTTGGGAGAAGATTAAACTGCTAATGCAAGGAACGTCATTAACAAAACAAGAACGTGAGTGCAAGCTGTATGATGAATTCGATAAGTTCACTTACAAGAAAGGCATAGACTCAAGGATGTATCTTCTCCTATTGAAAGAATCACTAAAACTATGATCCGGTGGTCTAGGTGAGTCAAACCACATGATAGCCATTTCAGTGAGAGAGAGTAGTGATATGGAAGATGGACTTGTGATATTAGATGGAAAATAGATGAAGGATACAAAATGACTTGACAATGCCAAATGACTCAACCCCTCTATGGAAGCCATAGAGGGGTATATATAGCTCATACGCCTCTAAACTATACATAGTTGCCTATTCTAGTCCTCGCGTATGTGACTATGATAAACTATGGTAATTCTGTAATGTCGTCACGTAAAGGTAAATTCCCAACAATCTTCCCCCACGGGACGATTTACATCCTTGACATGGAGAATATACATCCTTGAGTCTGTGCCTTTCTTTTTCTTGAAAGCTTGACATGGAGCATCTTTCTTGAATTTTTTTAAGTTAGGCCATGCCGGGAAGACAAATGTCCTAACCGCGGAGAATATCAGCGCTTTAACTATGGCTTTTGGGTGTATTTCTTCAGACAAATGGGGGAAGTGATACCTTGAGAACTTTTGTATGCATTATTTGTGTAACACCCCCAAAAATGGGTCGCAGCGGAATGTGTTTCCGGGAGCGTTACTTCATAATACCATTGCACAAGTCATGA
>BQNB010077231.1:7059-30906 GCA_026074375.1 Tanacetum coccineum | reverse complement strand
ATGGATCTAAGGTTTGCATAAAATACAGAATATTAATGATAATTAATGATGCTAGAATGATTAGGGAGGCTTGATTAGGGTCATGATCATTCAATTGGTTAGGTTAGATTTGCGTTAAAAACTTGATTTAGGGTGAGCAGAATTTAGGCTGTGTTCACGAGTGAATATCTCCTTGATGGTAATAGGTTTTTGAGTGTTTCTGGACACTAAACAGTAGCTCATTGAATGTGCTTTCCAGAAAATCTAGCCTCGTAAGTTTTTAAGGTCGGGAAGTCATTCAAATGTTGGTTATACTAAAAGTTGTCAAAATAGTAAATACGTGTCAGATTTAGGTCATGTTTGTGAGGGTAGAAACCTAACTTAAAATTCGAATTGAGCTTAGCCCTTCTAGAATAGTTAAGTTCCATATTTATATAGAGAAACCCCAGAAGTATACCTTCTAATTTTATGTCTAAGTATGGTTAATAAGTCCAAACTTTTTAGTGTGCAATCAGATCCGAATTGGGATTGTTTTGAAGTTTGATTTTCTTAGGAGTACTTGTGCATGTAAATGGCTTTTGTAAATCCAAAGTTAGTTAATATACTCATAAATGAACATGTGTGATTTTTGGTATGAATTATAAGGGTCATTAAGTAAGGGTTTGGGGTACGTAAAGTCATGATAAAATTTTGCAATTCTGAGTTAATTATAAGTAACTAGTGGGATGAGTTAATGAAGTGGTTAAGTTTGAGCATGGTGTCGTGACCCATGATGGTTAATTAAACTCTTAGGAATCCATCATATGTGAGTTACATGTACTTGAGCTTTTAGCTTGGTCGGGTGTAACACGTTTGTGTTTGTATTGTGTAGCTTGTGTTGATATTGTTTGGAAGCTGGTTGTGCATCAGGTGAGTTTCATAGTCCCTCTTTTTACATTGATTTTAAATTGGGATGGAAATGATGCAAATGGATTTGAAATGTTCTAATTACTATAATTATGTGTCTTTATTTTGAATGTGTATGGACTTTACTTGGCTATTGTATGTTATGTGCTAATTGCTTATGTGTATTTAGATCGGGAGTAACGTTCCTACCCATTTGTTGTGGGGTAACGTTCCTACCCATGTAAAGTGTTGATTTTAATGGATCGGGGGTAACGTTTCTACCCAAGTGTTGATACTTGTTGGATCGAGGGACACGTTCCGTTCCCATGCTTGTTATGGTTACATTTGCATGTTAGCTTGTATGATAGTACAGTACTTGTCCTGCCATGTTTTTATTAATCACAGTAATTGTTTATAAGCTTTGATTTTTGTGTATTAAACCTATGACTCTCACCAACTTTATGTTGACGTTTTTAAGCATCATTTTCAGGTGAGTATCGTGATGATAAGAAGGTTGTTAGGAAGAGTTGCTAGAGAGACCCTATGCATTGCTTGTGGAGTTGTCTTTTCTAGTCTTTTCATTTATGAAATTTGTTTTGCTTGATACATGTTTGTTAGAGGTTGTTAGTATTTGGTTTATGTTGTTTCGTGTATAACATTACTTTTGTAATGCAAGACCCCTTTATCTTGTGTTGGGTATTGTCATGACACATAGTGTCCATTTGATTATTTCCTTCGTTTAGATTTCTCTATAGTAGACACCATTATGTTGTGATGATATCCATGATGTTACGCCTCGTGTTTCCGCCTAGGCGGGGTGTGACAGTACTTCTGGTGAAAGATTGTAGAATGATCAACCGTACGCCTTTCCATACAAAAACCCATATTTACCTTTATAAACTTGTTACCCCTGGGCTTTAGTGATGGAGATGTGTATCCTTGCTTAACTTATAATAAAATACTAATCACGACCGAGCAATTGAGCGAATTAGTTACATGTTACCACATAGATTAGTTGAGTGATATGAGTGTTTTCATCTTCCTATTTCGCAGTAATTATGGAGGACTAGGTGAAGATTAGCATAAAGGCACGCAATTTGGAGCTTAAACGAAGACATTTAAAGAAACTATTCTGACACCTCAATACGCTGTATCCAACAAGGAAGATACGGCGTATCCGTGCCTACACTTCACCAGATACCACGAAAAATTCAAGATTAATACACCATATCCAGAAGATTTCTATACGCCGTATCCAAGATATAGCAATAAAACGAGTGTTCCAAACTCGTCTTTATAGACGGGGAGTAAAACAATCAAAGAATATCGACCTAGTGTTCAAGATAGTTAATGAGTACTTGGTTAGAGTAAATAAGATAAAGGTCTCCTATTATCAACGAGTCAACATAGCGTTATTATATCAATCTTCCTTATTACAAGTCGCCATCAAGGCTTGTATACTTAGATCATTGAAAATCCCATGTAAACAGAATGGACGGGCTTTGTTACATAGAATTTCATATCAATCCTCATATTACAAGTCCCGCCCATACAAGACTTATAATACTTAGATTCATACATAAATTCCATGTAAAACATAAATATGCGGTCTCCGTGTAATACAATTAGAATAAAAAGCTATGAAGAAAAATAAGTCTTAGAGGTCCATTGTTTAACTTACAATGTCTGAGAACGAAATGAGACCATTGTGCAACTCACAATGTCTAAGAAGTAAAATGAGACCATTGTATAACTCAATTGTCTGAGGTATAATTGAGGAACCTTGTGCAACTATAATGTTTAAGAAATGTTCTAGTATTTATATAAATAACTCTTATATAATAAACGTGCGTTTCCGCAAGATGAGTAAGCATATATATATATTAACCATATATATGTATGTAGTAAGCACTTAAGGTAACAAGTAACGTAAGCACATAAGCAAGTAGTGTGTATGCACTTTGAAAACGTTTGATGTGATGCAATGTTGTGAAAACGGTTATAGTCTAGGGCAAAATATGCAACCTATTTCTCTATAGCCAGTGCTCTGATACCAATCTGTAACACCTCCAAAATTCGTGTCGCAGCGGAATGATGTGTCCAGGGGCGTTACTTCATAATACACAGCGCTAGATACAAGAGAACGACCTCTAAATGTGTCGTTTGAAAAATAATCTCGTTGATTTCTTGATAATATGATATAAATTTGTCCCAGAATTCCTATCACACATGAAAAAATTGAATGTATTGACTCAAAATGCACTTAAAGTGAGCCAAGTATCTATATCACCTGAGAAAAACCCATGCTTAAATACGGTCACAATAGTTGTGTGATGAGTTCATAGGTTAGTTTAGATATGAATGTAAGTTTCAAATGAATGTATTTGTCTACTGTGTCATCACAGTACCATGTAAAAATCCCAAGGATTTATAAAGAACACACGACATATTTTATGTCACCAAAAGTACCTGATCTTATCCCAAAGATTTATAAAGATGCTTGATCCCCAATTTAATGTCACCAAAAGTACCGATCTTATCCCAAAGATTTATAAAGAATGCATGACCAATTTAATGTCACCAAATGTTTCAAGTAGTATTGCCATTTTATCAAGGACAGTTAAATATCCATGTGAGTATAAAACAATGATTACAATTACTCTAAGTTCATGAAACCGATGCACTAATATAACAGTAAGAGTTCATATGTAAGTATTGTGGGCCCTGTAGGCCCAACCAATCGTAATCCGACATGTTATAACGTTCGTTTGCCCAGTGATAGCTAATCACCCGAACGGGGATTGTCAATCCCGAATAGATCTATTTTATAGCATTCGCGTAGACAACATGTATTAACGTTCGTTTGCCAGTTATAGTAATCACTCCGGAATGGGTTCACCGAATTGATCTATTTCATAAACATTCGCGCTACTCCAAGTGATTTTACAGTTCATGAAGCGGTGAGTAGCTTATATATATACCCATCATAGTTCCCATCAGAACCCGGGCCTTTATTTAAAGAATATGTACTCCCATTACCAGTGTCCCCTCCAAGAACACCCAGACAGTACTGTATTGTTATCAGTTCAATCCGCTTAAGCTAATCCGTAATCATTTCAAAAGTAAAGTACATATTTGTGACCAATAATGAAGTCAATTTATGTATCCCATAGCAAGCTATGTAAATGAGTCATGTAAACATATTTGTAATCAATCGTGTAACATTCATTTGCAAACAGCATGTTCATCACCAAAAATATATGTAAAAATGTAACGTTGGGCTATAAACTCACAATATCCTTAAGAAAACAATCACGTTGTTATAAGATAACCGAGTAAGTATAAGAGTTTGTGGACAAGCATGTATCCCCCTCGCGGGTTTATAAACATTTCAAAGATTGAAAAGCGAGGTTATGAAACTCACCTCGATGTTGAAGAACGATTGACAGATAGGCATCTAATATGCACAACACAACGGAAGACGAAACGGCTTGACCGAGGAGATGCAGCTTAACTTAACGGCTAAGTCCCACTAGCCTAGGATAATGTGTTTGGGTTTTCCGGTGAACGGTTACGTCAACGCGACACGTTGATAAAGTTTTAGATTTCCAAGTTGTAATAGTTTGGTGGTTGGTTAAATAAAATAAATCATAAAGTAAACGCAAAGTGTGTAATATATTCCGTATATATTACATATCAAAAATGAACAAGTATATAATTCAAATCGTGAATTATATAACAAAGAAAACCCAATTAAAATAAATAAAACAGTTCTCAATTATAGATGTAAACTATGTTTTAAGGTTACAATTATGTTAAAACGATGTTTGTACAGCTTTTACGACAATTATGATGCTATCTTCTAGTTGACAATGATAAAATATAAAATAATATTTTATAAATTTATATTTTGTTTCCTCGACGGGTCGTGTCCAAAATAGTTGTCTCATTGTAAAAGTATAGTTTTCGTTCATTGCTCAGATTATCGTATAGTTATATTTTAGTATATTTTTAAAATATAATTTTGTCCATTTATCTGTTTCTAAAGTAATAGCAGTTTTTGTGAATCATAAATATATATAGAAAATTTTTTTAAAGATTTCATCATGACTTTTCCGTTTATTATCACGTTTTCATTATTTATTACTAATCCAATGTTTTTCCACTTTTCAAACAAACCGTGTTGCAATATCCTTGTGCTTTAAATATATATATATTTCTCAATACCCCTATATAGAATCGTATTACATTTATTTAACCATTTAACCACCTTTATATATATCCGGTTTTAATATTTTTAAAACCTTAAGTTATATTTATTCATCGTTTTATATGAACCAAACGCACCCTAAAGTTGTTTCTGCTCACCCAAACGCGCCCTTATGGTAAAACTGCTAACCCAAACGCACCCTATACGGTTTTCCTGCTAACCCAAACGCACCCGTTTGGCAAAATCTGCCAAACCAAACAAACCTCTTATGTTGTATTTCTGCCCAACCAAACGCCCTTGTTGGGCTGTTAAACCCACAACCAAACGCCCCTTGTGGGCTGTTTTTAATACCAAACACACGCTATCCTGTTTCTACAAAACCAAACGCACCCTTTGTGCATAATATGAAAACCAAACGCACCCTAATCTGCCAAACGCGCCCTTGTGGCATTTTAACTAAACCAAACGCATCCATTTCTGTGATAAACACAAACCGAACGCACCTCGTTGGGTTTACATACACCAAAACGCACCATGTCGATGAGGCCACCATCCTACGCACCGGTTGGGTGTTACCCACCACACTGCACCTTGGAGTTTGTTATAAAACCCAACGCACCCTTTTCTGGCCCGAAAACCAAACGCGCTCTATATGTGATATAACAACCCAAACGCACTCTTGGTGCGAGTATAAAAACCAACGCACATCTTGTTCTTAGTTAAACCGTGCGGCAACCTATATGTTGTGAGTGGTTTTCCACCGAAAAACCAACACCTATGTAGTGTTAAAATATAACATACGCGCCTTTGTGTGAACCCAAACGAACACCTTTTTGGTTGGCTGCACCCATCCAAACACCATGAGGTGGATATGACCCAACACCGAGCACCCCTTTTCTTTTGTGGACAACCCAAACGGAGAACCCACCTGTTGTTGTTAAAGCGCTCAACGAACGCACCCCATTTTGGTGCACCCAAACGATCTTGTTGCGAGTATAAACCAAACCCAACGCTCCTGTGGGAATTAGAAATCCCAAAACGCAGCCTGTGCGTGATGATGGCAGTGGGTTGGTGATGTTATGATGATGATGACGGTGGTGGGGATGGTGGGGCTGTCGTGGGGATGATGGGGGAGACGATGGTGATAGTGGGGTGGCGAGTGGTGGCGCGTGACATGGGGGATCGGGTTGATCCGTTGGTGAGAACCATTTTTGAATTCGGCCGGAAAAGTCCGCCGGAAAAGTTTTTCGACGGCGGCAGCTTGGTGGTGGCCGGAATGTTGGCCGGAGGTGGTGGCGGTCGCCGGAAATGGCGCCGGAAATTAGGGAGAGAAGGGAGAGCGATGAGGGCACATGTATGTGTGTGTGTTGTATATATAAGAATGAAATGAAAATTTTTATAAAATTTTTATTTATATTAAAACTTTAAAAGTAAATGACAAGTGCCAAATAATGTGGGGTGATTTATGTAAATATTACCACAGGGACTAAAGGTGTAACTTTTGAGTATTATTTTGTAACATAGTGGTTCGGGAGCCTATATTGATCGACTTAACGGATGTTTCAAAATACGAAACTTGCGCCATTGTTTTCCAAATCATTTTTCTGATAAAAATGAGTATTTAATTTATAGTATTTCATAAATACATCGTAACATTTATATAAATATTTGTTATTTACTTGGTGATCGGTTAGTCTCATTACGAACGTACAAAAAAGAAAAAATTTCTAAACCTTAAATATTTACGTTCTCACCCCCGTTTTCGAATAAAATGATGACTAATTTATTAAATAAATTTTATTTATAAAACGTGTAATAACTATAATTTTAATTATTTCTTGTTTTCTCAATCCTTGCGGAGGGCATTTCAGTCACTTTCTGACTGTTTTCTTTTTTTTTTTTTTTTTTTTTTTTTTTTTTTTTTTTATTGTTTTTTTTTTCTTATTTTTTTTATTTTTGTTTTTTTTTTTTTTTTTTTTTGGGTCTCGGGAAAAATGAAAAGTTGTTAGCAATGTGGTTTTACATCAAATTGCCTTTAGTGTCCGAATAATGAATCCGTGATTTAGTGGCTGTTTTTGATTACTCAACGTAGGAATTAAACATATATCTCTTTTAAATATGTTCCGAAAAATTACCGGTTACGCGGTAATCGCTTTTATGTGACAATAAAAGACCAAAAGTCAAAAAGTCAAGTCAGACCCTAAAAGTCAAAGGGTAAAATCGTCATTCAAAATTTTGAAAATTCTCGGATGTTACACAAGCGGTTCTTATGGCCAACATTTCCAATTATGGTTATGACATTATCTCAGAGGTACCTAATTCTGAAACCTATCTGAATGATATGGATAATCAAAGTGTGCATGCATTGAAGGATTTTGACCCAATAGAGTAATGGCTTTTACCGAACCGAGAAATCTAGTGCTAGCCAATTCCTTCCATCTCTTTATAATTTGCAAGTCAACCAAGGCCCCTGTTCAATATATCAATTTGCAGGCAACAACAAGATGCACTGTTATAATCTGTGCTCAAACCCCAGGTCGACCCCCTGATTACCTCCTGTCACTATAGGGCAGTGCTCCACCTTCGGTGTGAACACACCCCCCCCCCCCCCCCCCCCCCCCCCCCCCACAGGGGGGCCCCCCCTCCCCACACACACACCCCACCCGGAACAGTAATAATGACACAATACCGTGCGCTTGAGAGATATAAGGAAACCACGGTCAAAAATTTTGAAAAGTCTTAATATTGGATTCTAAGCAGCGGGAAAAATGATTGTTTCTCAAAAGGGTGAAATGATTAGAGAAAAACTTACCTCATAGAACAAGTTGGCTCACTTGAGCCCAATCTTTCTAAAAATCCACGCAAAGGTATCTGTATTGACACTTTTGTAGTTTTCAAAATGAATCCATACAAGGAAAAGAGAAAAATATATGGAAAATGAAATGATTTGGAAAAAAGAAGATTAAGGACCTTGATCATATTACTTGTAAAGTGGGTCCAATTCTCTAAACAGTGTACATGTGTAACTAAGCCACAAGCGTTTTATGATAACACACATAAACAAGCTCTAGGTTATCAAAATTCGTTTTATCTTAAGAAAGCTCAGTGGATAAAACCAACCTTGTATGATGGTGTTTTTATGTCTAATGCACATGTTGCTATGCTTGTGATTAATGATGAAGAAACATTGATTTTGAAGAAGAGAGTCGATCAAAAATGTCTGAAAAAGCAAAGGATCCTGAAGTTATTGCAAAGAAAATTTCTCATAAACCTATCGATTATGAAAACTTCACTAGATAACATGAAGATTTGGAAACGTTTTCTCCACAACAAGAATACTCGGTGAAAACAAGCTTTTGGTTTCAGTACTCAATCCAACCATTGAACCTTCTTACACACACCTGTCATAGTGGATGTTCCCAGTTAACTACCTAAGGTGAGATTGGTGAATGCAAGCTTTAAAAAGCTTAAATTCCACCTCGCCTAGTTTAACTTAGTGGTGAAGAAGAGGAAAACACCTAATGCTCTTAAAGAAGGTGAATAGGGGTTTGAGCATACAAAAACTATTTTTAACAATGAAATTATTCCATTTCTAAAATTTTAAAAGACATCTTCAATATGTTTGATAAAGATCTTCTAAATGAAATAACGAAAGTACAAACAGTTTTTGACCAAATGGAAGTGGCTGTTCAACAGTCTTTAGTTGATAAAAAATGTTTGGAAATTGCTAAGAAAGAAATTCTTTTGGAAAATGATTGACTCTTACAAAAAAATCAAGTCTTAAGATGTACTGTTATGTGTGAATTCTAGTTTTGAATAATGATTTCCGTGGATATGGAAATGCAAGAGTGTGAATCATGTGACAAGTGTTTGAACCCTTGATGCTGAGCTTTCTAATCAAACAAGCATATAATGATCCTTTGAAAAATTAATCACAACTTGAACAAACATTGTATTTCTCTCGATAGCATCAATGCAATTACATAAGAAGTTTGCCAAAAATAATCTTGCGTTAATCAAAATGCTATTGAAATCAAGAGGATTTTGAAATCCATGATTGAAAAGCTCGGGCTACCAAGATAAAGACACGGACCCTTTGTAAGTTGAAGGATACTATTGTTCATCTTTGAGAGAGAATACAAGGAAGAGAACGTAATATGATATTCTGATCTTGAGCCAAAAATTAAGGAACGGGAAAATTTATTTTACATGTGGCAAAAATTTTTTCTGAGAACGACGTCTTTGTAATACAATTATCAGTGAACACATGATTTCAAGATCAGTTTCGCTCAATTCAAACAGACTACGTGTTCGTCATAAAAGACCAATGTGACTCTTTAAATTAACAAAATAAACTTAAAATTCTGGGAAAATGAGGATTGAAAAGCTCGCATTCAAGACAAGGTTTTTTTTTTTTTTTTTTTTTTTTTTTTTTTTTATTTTTTTTTTTTTTTTTTTTTGTAATCACATCATTGAAAACCGGTATTAGGAAAAATAAAGGGAAAAGATAATTGTTGCAAATGTTATTTACACACACCTTCTGCCACCACTATTGCTCCAGGCATGTTCAAGCTTGCTTTAGTACCGTTGCCACTAGTTTATTGCAAAATAGGAAAAATGTTCATAGACTATTTAGGACACCACTCAAGAACAAGTCTACTATTCGGAATTAGTCGAACAAGCTAAAGCGAATCCACCCTTTAGTAGAGAGTTAGACTTAGCTTGTAAGTATGCCATGAGGATTCAGGAGTTGCTTATCTATGTTCAAAGATACTTGGCCCCTATTGCATAACACTAGTACTAAGCAGGTTGTTGGTCTCACCATGAACCATGTCAAGCAACGGTAGGTTTACTGACTCTAATCTCAAGCAACATTCAACAGTAGAGTCTCTAATACATCCTATTTAACACACTGTGTTGTCTTCTCTGGAGTGACGTCTTCTACTAGTAATTACGGATCAAAGCTCCTACAATAAGGAATGCTAGGATCTCGGGCAGGGGGGGGGGGGGGTGGGGGGGTGGGGTGGGGGACACCAAGTAGGAAAAGAAGACTACAGTAGAATCCTAAACTTCGACAGTTAACTCGAACGGACTATGTTGTTAAACCTATTTGTCCTGTTGATGTTCAGCATACAATGAACTGGAATTTTTGAAAATCTCTATGTCCTTGTACTACATTATGTTTGATCGGTTTTCTGGATAACATGTTTCTTGATCTTGTTGCCAAATGGGAAATAACCATCTAATCTGCTAAGAACATTAAAACCAAAATATTTCGCACCTATAGGTCTGTATTCACTGACGTAGGCTTTAGTGGAAACAACAGGCAGAACCTTCATACTAGATGGTTAATTCATGCACTTTAACTAGGTTTAACCCTCAAACTAACGTAGTGCCTCCTAGAAACACCATCTTCACACTCAGCTGGACATACAAAAACCGGAGATTAAAGTATTAGCGGAAACCAAAAATGTTAAAAAACATAGTTCGAGTAAAAATTTAAACTAAGATTGTAGAATCTAAGAACGTAACCACTCGGAACCCAATTAAAATTGGGGATTCCCAATGCAACAGTATTTCCATGTCTACTTCTCTTGTCCATGACCGGTTGTCTAGCTTGTACTCTGGTATTTGGAACGTGGATGTTTGAGAAATGCCAGGGATCATCTCAGTCATGAACTTTGTTAGTAAAATTCTGGGTTGTTAGATTGCGCACGACCAAATTGAAGGCTTATAGGTATGGTGGACTTTCAGTGTGGACACCGATGTTATCTTAAGGGTATACTACGTTGAAGGAATTAGACATAACTTGTTTTCTGTTGGTCAATTTTGTGATGCGGATCTTGAAGTGGCATTTCGGAAAAACACTTGTTTTATTCGCAATTTAGAAGGTGTTGATCTACTTTCAGGGTCCTAAGACATAAATTTGTACATAATTTCTCTTGATGACATGCTTAAATCATCTCTGATCTGTCTTCTATCCAAAGCTTCAAAGACTAAGAGTTGGTTATGGCACCGTCGATTATCTAATCTTCACACTTCGGTCTTTGAACAAGCTAGCTAAAGCCCGGTCTCTTGCACGAGGAATTCCTCGACTTAAATTTCAGAAAGATCATTGTGTTTCAGCCTGTGCATTAGGTAACAGGCAAAAAAATCCTCTCATCAACCAAAAGCTGAAAGACATAACCAAGAGAACTATATTTTTTTGCATATGGATTTGTGTGGCCCAATGCGTGTAGCTAGTATTAACGAGAAAAGGTATATCTTAGTGATAATCGACGATTACTCAAGATTTACCTTGGTTAGATTTTTAAAGACAAAAGATGAAGCTTCTGCGGCCATCATCAAATGTATTAAAAATATACAAGTTCCTTTGAAGGCAACAGTCCGGAATGTTCGAACAGATAATGGAACCGAATTTGTCAATCAGACACCTTGTGAATTTTATGAAAATTTTGGCATCTCGCATCAAACTTCTGTAGCCTACACTCCTCAGCAGAACGGTGTTGTCGAAAGGCAATATCGGACTCTTGTTGAAGCCGCTCAAACAATGTTGATATTTTCTAAAGCTCCATTATTTATCTGGGCCGAAGCTATCAAAATACAGCTTGTTCACCAGCGACTTATCATTCCTTCATGTCTTTGGTTCACTTTGTTATCCTACCAAAGACTATGATGATCTGAGTAAATTTAATGCAAAAGCAGACATTAGGATTTTCGTTGGTTATGCGCCTGCAAAGAAAGCGTTCAGAATCTACAACAGAAGGACTTGGATAATTTCTGAAACAATTCATGTAACGTTCGATGAACTAACAGCAATGGCTTCTGAACAATTCAGTTTAGGACCCAGGCTTCATTATATGACTCCTGGTACATCCAGTACAGGACTCGGTTCAAATCTTGTTTCTCAACAACCTTGCTTGCCACCAATAAGAGATGATTAGGATCGGTTGTTTCAACTAATGTTTGTTGAATACTTTAACCCTCTAACAATTGTTGTTTCTCCACAGCTGCTGCTCTAAGAGATGAAGTATTAGTTGATTCTCCTGTGTCAACTTCTATTGACCATGATGCTCCATCAACAAGTATTCCCTCATCACAAAAAACATGACATTTTCCAATCATTTCTCAAGGTTTTCGAAGAATCCACCAAAATCATCACCATTTCCCTAATGATCACTTAATGAATTCTCAGGCAAATCAATTTCTCAAGGATCATCCTTAATGTAAGATAACTCCTCTATTGACCATCTTGGTAGATGGATACGGATCTTATCGCATGCGTGCGCGGTGATCCTTCTGCTCTGTATCTACACGGAAGCAACTTGAAACTGATTCCATGTGGTGTTATTACGATGCTTCCTAACTTCTGTAGACACAACCAAAAACTTTCAAACAAGTTCCTGACCGAACCGTCATGGATCGATGCAATGCAAGAGAAAATTCATGAATTTGAAAGACTTAAAGTTTGGGAATTGGTGCCGTGTCCAGATAAAGTATTCTTAATCAAGCTGAAATGGATTTATAAGGTCAAGACAGATGAATTTGGCGGGGTACTAAAGAATAAGGCTAGACTCGTTGCTCAAGGATTCAGACAAGAAGAAGGAATCGATTTCGATGATACCTTTGGCACGGTTGCTAGAATAGAGGTCATTCGTATCTTCGTAGCAAATGCACTCACAAGAATATGACAATCTACCAAATGGACGTCAAAACGGATTTCTTGAATGGCAAGCTCAAAGAATTGGTCCACGTTTCTCAACTAGAAGGATTTGTTGATCAAGACAACCCATTGCATGTGTACAAGCTCAAAAAGGCTCTTTATGGTCTTAAACAAGCACCACGTGATGGGTTATTATATGTGTCAAGTTCTTCATCTCTAACAATTCTTCTAAATGCAATTGATCCAACACTTTCACCGAATGCTAGAAATGACATATTCTGGTACAAAATTCAATGTTGACGCTGTACTATTTGCATCAATTAATTCTGCCCTGTGTAATGAGTTTGCTAATCCGTATGCAAATAAGTCCAAGATGTCGATGATGGGGCAAATGTCATTCTTTTTAGGATTACAAATATCCCAAAATTCCTAGAGGCATCTTTATAAACCAATCTAAATATGCTTCTGAAATTGTTAAAAAATATGGTTTGCATTCTTCTAATTCTGTCGACACACCCATGATTGAAAACAAGAAACTGGATGAAGATCTACAGGGGAAACAAGTTGATGCTACACTTTACCGTGGCATGATTGGATCCTTAATGTATCTTATAGCAGTAGACGGGACTGTAACTTATGATGTTGCTTATGTGCCTGGTATCAGGCTAAGCTTACCGAAAAGCACTTACAAGCGGTGAAACGGATCTTTCGATACCTTAACGGAACCATTAACATAGGTCTATGGTACTTTAAGGATACCGATATGTCACTCACAGCTTATGTAGATGCCGATCACGCGGGGTGTCAAGACACTAGACGTAGTACATCGGGAGGCGCTCAGTTCTTAGGTGACAAATTATTAGCTGGTGTCTAAGAAGGCAAATGAGCATACTGCCATATCAAGTACATAGGCTGAAATATTTGCTTCTCTTGGTGTTGCTCCCCAAATCATTTGATGCGTTCAAAGCTAACAGATTATGCTTTCACTTCAATACGACCTTTGTATGCGACAACAAGAGTGTGATTGCTTTGTGCTGCAACAATGTTCAACATTCAGAGCTAAGCACATCGATATTCGCTAACATTTCATTAAGGAGTAAGTACAGAATGGAATCGGGGAGCTATACTTTGTTCGGACTGAATACCAACTGGCTGACATCTTTACTAAACTGTTGCCTCGAGAGAGATTTAACTTCTTAATCGATAAGCTAGGTATGAAAGCATGTCTCTGAAAACGTTGAAACGTCTAGCAGAGGAAAAAAACGAGTGATAATGGTAACTCATATCCTGTATATATGTATATATGAAAACATAAAAATTCCAAAAAGATTTTCCTTTTATAAAATTTTACAAAAAAAAGGAAAAAATTAAAAAATTAGAACATATAAAAAATATGTATCTTGGCATGTTTTGGACAATGATACCATTTACGCCTTAGAAATGTCATTTAATAATGATATGAGGCTGTAAATGAAGTTCGAGCAGAAGTTTCAAAAGCTTTCAAAAAATGCCAAAATGGCTTGCTATTATTTTTTATAGTAACACGGTCTTCATCTTAAAGGCAAGTATGTCAAAAAGGAAAACAATAAACATGACTCTCAATTGGGAATTTATTCTAGCATGGTCACGTTTGACCATGCAAGGCTTGTGATTTACTTTGCATCTCAACCGTGCTTCCTTTATTCCATTAAGTGTACGTGTCATTGCGCTTATGTGTCAAAAAAAAAGAAATCTTATTTTTTGGGTGTTGATTTTTGAAATATACAATAATCATCTTTCAGATTCAACAAATCATCATTTTTTAACACAAATTTGATCCATCAATTATGATACAACTTTTAAGTCGAACGCGTTATTATTTGGAGTGGGAGGACAATGATTAAAAATCATCTTCTATCTACTTAATAAGGTGTCAATCGGGAAAAGGTTTTCAATGATATGGGGAGAAATATTTTCACGGGGAGTTAAATTGATTTTAACTCAATCGGGCTTTATTTGTTATATGTTTAATCTTTTTGGGGTATTAATGCAAACTGTGAGGATTTTTTCTTGTTGTTTAACCTTAGGACAGTTTGCCGTTTAGGAAACTTGGGTTTGCACTTAGCCATAGTTTAATAGAAAAATTTAACACATTATTGAACCTCAGGGGGCATTTTATGCAAACTTAAATGCTTTGAACATAAACCCCCTCCTTGTCCCCCCCCACCTCTGTCACTCGTCCCACACTAACATATACTTAAAACCACCTTTAACTGGCAAACCCTTAAGAATTCATACAATCCTGTTCTAAGCTTAAGGTTACATGTGTTAATGCTAATGCTTTCCATCTTATTTGATCCCAATCATGAAAATTTTACTGCTCGAAACCCGAAAATCGAACTATAGTTTGTCTCATCTCAAAAAGGTTGATGAAAAGATAAATTGATTAAGGGGTTTTGGTCTAAATGGGGTCTAGATGTTGTGCCCAAAATAGTTTTTAATAGGATAACTTCTTCATGGGTTTTGATCGATTCTTGAAATTCGAATTAAGTAAAAATGAGCAAAAACTTGAAAAAGTTTATGGGTTTAGGTTTAGACACTAAGACAGAATGGATTGCAGTGATTTGAATGTTATTTAACATGCTTGTTTGAAAAATCTTGAATATTTTGGGTTTTCGTGCTCATATGGCTGGAAATTGGCATAAATCAAGATTTTTGTAGTTAATTCATGTTAAAAAGATGTTAGAATGATTCCTAGATGCTATGTGACCATGAAATAATAGATTTTGTTTCTTGAATACCTAGGGATTACACAGGAGAATTATACATATATGATTACACAGCCAAACTATACGTATATGGTTGCTCAGGTGAATTATACAATCCTGCATAGGCGAACTATACATGCATCAGTTAGACAGGCGAACTATACATACCTAATTACAACAGGCGAACTATACGTAAGTGCCTAACATAGGCGAACTATACATAGGATCTTAACACAGGCAATTTATACACTATCTATAGGCAAACTATACTTGATTTTTTCTTATAGAACAAATCTTATAATCTTGGTAATCCAATAGCATAACCTTATCTACAGTGAATTTTCCCTATCTTGTCAATTAGTTGCTTATCTTTGGTTTAATTTTCCTTAGTTAATCTATAGTTAATTTGCTTGATTTTCAATAGTTGGCCTATGGTTAAAGTGGTATTTGAGTATGTGTGTCTCCTGTTTACATGTGTATTAGTTCTTTGCATTATGTGCATGTGTAGAACTTGTTGCCTAGTAATTGTTTGCCTATCCCTATTGTAATCCTGTCTTGCATCAATAATCATGCTCTGTTAAAATTGATCTTTTGTTCTAAATCTATTTGTTTGTATCTGAACTGTATGTGACAATCTTAGCAGAAAACGTGTCTTCATCACTTTCAACAAAACTACGCTTGACTTGAGCTTGTTCAAGCAAATAGACTGATATCAGAAAATGGCAAATGGAAGAATCCTACGGATTGACACCAAGAGAACACATTTCAAGTCGTTCTGGATACTATCAATCTCACTCCATGCTATCCCTCAGAATTTTTCATCACTTGCGGATGTCATGTAGTGTACTTGCACAGTTCTAAAATTTTGTGTAGTCGATGGACCCTTTACAGATTTACGATTAAACAGACGCAACATTCAACTTACTTTGGAAGTCTTCAGCGATATCTTTCAGATCTTCCCAAGAGTACCAGGTAGAGACTTTGATCCCCTTCCTTCTCAAGAAGACACTGTGTCTTTCTTAAGAGAACTCGGTCATACTGGGGAGATCAATTCACTCAATGATGTTGTTGTCGATCAGATGCATCAACCCTGGAGAACTTTTGCTACTCTTATCAATCGGGGTTTATCTGGAAAGACTAGTGGTCTTGACAATCTTCGTCTCTCTATAGCTCAAATCCTTTAGGGTATGTTCTATCAGAAAAATGTAGACTATGTGGCATTCTGAGGAAGACTTCATTACCAAATTGAAAACAGAGTCTACAAAAATCAAGAAAAGATGTACTACACTCGATTCACCAAAGCTATCATTCACCACTTCCTTATTCAAGAAAAGTCACTTTCCTTGAGAAACAAAATTGGGATGCACACCTCCAAAGATGACTACTTGATTAATTCCTTAAGATTTGTCTCTGCAAAAGAATCAACTCTGATCTATGGAGCTATTCTTTTTGAATGTTTGACCAGTCCAGCGATGAAGGAAAGTAAAGTGTACAAGACTTATCTAGGCTATGCTACAGGTGATGTACCTCCCAAGATGGATCAAAAAATTAAGAAAGCTTCTCCATCTAAGATAGACAATGATCTAGTCCCTGTAGATGAAGATGTCCCGAAAGGCAAAGAGTTAAGAGACCTACCAAGAAGTCTACAACTAAGCCAGCAGCAGGTGTCGTCATCAGAGAGGCTCCTGTGGAAACAAAGTCTAAAAGTAAGGAAAAGAAAAAAGTGGATGTTACTTGTGGGAAAGGAATTGAATTGCTATCTGAAGTAGCTTTGATAGAAGAGCTCAACTGAACGAAGTCCGAACGAAGAGCTTCTCAGGGACTTTCACAAGGACCATCTAGTAGTTTGGTACGCTTTCGAAAAACCACCCACTGGTGATAGATCACCCTACTCTCATACGTGAAGGAACTGGTGATAGCAGGGGTTCGATGTGACAGAGATGACTCATATGAGCGTGAATCTGAGTTTGGGGCGAATGATGAAGATGACAGCACACAATGATCACAGATTCAAGTAATGCAAGACAGTGTCGCAGGAGAATGAAAGGGAAGAGCAGAAGTATCTGATTTGGAGCAAGAGACGAATTCTAAAGATGATGGATCAAGAAGAGGAGGATGTGCAATAACCGATGCTGTAATCTGGACATCAAAAAGTGGATTGATGTGGACTAAAAAGTCAATGAAGAAAGTGATGATGTAAACTAAAAGCGATGAAGAAAGTAATGATGTGATTAAAGGCGATTAAAAGAACTTGTTAAGGTGAGGGTGATGATGCTGATAATGATTGCGCTCAACAAGGATGAAATTGAGCGTACTCCGACCAAGTTGTTGAAGATGTATGTGACAATTTCTATAATGAGACGAAGCTGGAACTTATGTTATAGATTTCTGGTTCATCCCGACTTGGCATCCAATTCATAATTATTTTTAGATATTCCTTTACTGAGGCAGAACTTGTTTCTCCACTAGATGTTCATGGTTTCCACATGAAGTCCCAAGAACTAGGCACCGTCTTCTTCTTACTATACATTTTTGATATTACTGGAATCATCACCTGTTTACAAAAACATTCCTCAATCATCACACAACCTTCACACCTCCACAATATGACAAACCCAATCATTCCCGACAATTGAAACTTACCAAATCTCATCTACATTCTTGACTTCGCATTAGTCTTTCGATTCAACGATAGAATAACAGCATTGGAAAAAGAAGTTGCTGAAATTAAAAAGGACCCTCTACACACTTAAGTGACATCTTTAGTTGATGAACATCTAGAATAGGTTGGGTGAAACAGAGAAGAATTCATTGAAACTTCCTTTCGGAGTCACTCACGACTAGAATCACATGAGCAAGTACAGATAGCTGCTTAGATTCTGCCTAAGGAGTGTTAATTCGCTCACTGTGAACGAGCATTGATTAAGAATCATTGATGAAGTTACTTGCAAAGGTGTCATCTTAACCACTTCTACTTAAGAGGCTACTTCCTACACTTACTAAATTTGAGTTTAAGAAGATCTATTGACAAATAGAGTAAAAGTGACATCCTATCTAGCAGTCGAACACCGAGATATGCTATGGTAGATTGAAAATAATTTACGATCTCGAAAAATATTATTTTCTTTAGATGTGTCTTGTTTGACGTGAAGCCGCAAAGTCAAAGACCACGATGAAGACCCTTCCGTAGGATCCCAGACCGAGTGTTAAAGAAGAGAAGCTAAGCACAGATGCAAACCAACCACTGTCCTGAAAAAGAAAGATTCAACTCTGGCTCTTCCGCAAACGGCACCAAGTTTCAACTGAATATCTTCTGGACGTTTGTTCAATAGGAAACCTAGTCGTTCGAGGTTTTTTTTTGCTAAGACTCCGACATGTCACCGATCACGAAGGGAATTGGGTATAATGAAGATGAGATAAGGAATGAGACTGCCTTAGACTGTGGAGCCTGTTCAGTAACCTACACCACCCTTAAAGAACCTACCTGACCCTGCTGGTATGTTGGCAGACTTAAGGAAGAACCAACTCAAATTAGTTGAAGGACTCTAGCAGCTTCTAATTCTCTGTATAAATCATTAACGGATTCATGTGATGAATTGATGAGCACTCCCATTGACTTCTTTGGATACATCTTGAATGGCCTGAAAATCAAGAATTTAACTCAAGAAATTCTGTTAGGACCTGCATTCAAACTACTCAAAGGCACCTGCTCCAATTTTGCTGAATTAGAATATGACTTTGAAGAATGCTACAGGGCTCTTTCAGAAAAGCTTGATTAGGAAAATCTAAGGGCATGATCTACCCCTTTGATCTTTCAAAATCCTTCCATTGATTCATGCGTGGAAAATGTAACGATGTACCCTTTGAATACTTATCACCAATGCTTCAAGGCTATCTTACAAGGAAGAGTTTCAACTATGACATCCATACCGTCTACCACCACGACAAAGGACGTCAGTCTGATCTTCCAGGCAGTATAGACAAGGTTCCAAACACTAGGAGTCATGATAACGTTGTTTATGATAGTTTGCGTTATGGGGTATCTGTATTAGAGAGACAGCGTACGTCCTTCTCTGGCATCTGCAAGAGGCATACAAACAAGAGGAATGATATATTCTACAAATGAATTCTGGCAGTCACACATGTAACGGTAATGAGGAAAATGGATACAGGTCCTTGGAAGAGATGTTAGTTGAGAAGAGCTGATAACTCTTCTACATAATTAAGGACGGTGAGTTTCTAGACTTTGGCTCAATGATATCGAGGATATTTTACTTCGTGTGGTTCAGAAATCCGGTTTACAAATCTTTTCGGGGTGATGTTGCTATCTTCGCCAATAGCCCTTAAAAGATGTTCACCAGATGTCTGGTTATTTAGAAGGAGTCGAGGCTCTTTCAACTTGTAGTTGAAGTTATCAAAAGAATATCAATGTCACCAAGCTACTACTACAAGACATTCTTATGAAAAAGGCACTCGTACACTCTATACAAAGGCCTCAAGGATTCATTTATGCCGACGACTACATGAGGAAAGGTTGATGCGCTCGACGCACTGTTACTCAAAGTTCAGTGATGGCACGTTAACAAGACTTCTTTCTTCGCTCGAAGACATAACAAGAATATCGACATGGAGTACTTGCCAAAGAGAAGATGGAGGCAATTGGAACGAAAGCGCTCATTTTCATTCAGGCACATCACCAAGCTGCTAAAGGAATGGCGGGATCTGAGGCGGGTTTGGGAGACAATTAGTTGGCGGTCGACTTTACGGACACTGACCTCATACTACTTGTCAAGAACAATATGACTTAGTCATATCTGTGTATCTTATCTCAAAGGTCATTTCGTATATCATAAAAACTTGTGAATTTAAATCTTTTGAAGTGTCGACTTATGGTGAAAATTAAGTGTGCTTCGAGTCATAAAATTTCAAGAAATTTCTTAGTAATTTAAAAAATTTCAAATTAATCTTCTGCACAGTCTTATATTCTCAAAACTTGGAGGGGGGCATTAAAATGTACTTATGTGATTTATGTAAAATTTTGTCGAAACGTTACATCATTGATATAACCCACTCTAAGGGCTTAACCTTTTGTGATAGGGGAGCCAAATGTGCATACACTGAAACTCCATATAATAAACCCCCCCCCCCCCCCCCCCCCCCCCCCCCCCCCCCCCCCCCAACCCCCCCCCCCACACACTTATCCCACCCCCCATATATTTATTTATTATATATCCCCCCCCCCCCCCCCCCCCCCCCCCCCCCCCCCCCCCCCCTCCCCAATATATATAACTTGTATGTGATTTATAAAAATGACTCAATGCACTCCAAAACAAACATTTAGGTCATCTTACTACGATTCCGTTGCACATGTTAAGGGGAGCTTTAGTGATGGATGAAAAACTCTCAATAGTGTAAATCTTTTGATATTTATATCAAACATTTGATGAAACTTTTCAATGTTTTTGGTTTTGAATGTGATGGTCATACCAAAGGATGACCATGTACTTAAATATATGAAGTCTACAGGGTTTAGGCATAGTATTCAAATCTCATGATCCCCGAACGGAGGGATCTACCCAGGGATATCTACTAGATAGTGTAAAAGTCCTTAGGTATGATACAAAAGGAGAAAAAGTGAGAATCGGGAATAATGCCGACTGAGATGGAGCTAACACTAGCACAACCCAACAAGGTGTTAGTTATTGAAGTCTTCGGTAAGCATTGAAGGGGTTGAAGAATGAATAGAAATGTAAGGATAAAGTGTGAAAAGAAAGAATCCTCATACCTTCGGAGAAACCGGGTCAAACATAATCGGTCGTTAAACACTAAGTTGTTGTTGACAATGAGACAGTCATGAATCCGTGCTGCTATGCAAACCCTCCTAGCACTCAAGGTTCTCTCAATGACTCTTGTTCATTCTCACCGAGATTACACGCATTATATCAACTTTCACTTCTGGTTAGTTTGTTATTGAAAAGGTGGCGTCTGCTCCAGCCTCCGATCACTAAAAAACAAAGTGCACTATTGAGTCTAGAGCCAAAAGAGATCATCCATAAATCTCATTAGGACACTTATCAAATCATGCTTGCTAGGTCACATAATGTGAATAACAAGTTAACATATTAAGAGTCCTACGTATTATCCTTGTGATTTTGCCAGAACATCATGTCTAGAAGATTCTTATTAAATTGAATCTATCTGATCACGGGTCGATCCTCACGGATTCGAAGGTTACTCCAAACACACACCCGGGCGAACTGACAAGTATTGTCCCTGCTTTATTGCTAACTGTTTTACTTTAGGCATATTAAAGATGGTGATGAGGTACCTAATTCAGCTGACTCACCCGATTCATAGCCACTATGTTCATACCCCGATAAATATAAAGAATCATGCAAGTCAAGTACTGTTTCACGACTCCGCTTACTCTGATACCATACATCCTTCTTGAAGCGAAAAAGTGTTAAAGCTAAAGAAATTCAAGAAAGATGCATTATTAAAGCTTTTCAAGATTATCAAATCAAGAAAGGTATGAGCATGTCGGTCCAGAAGTCACAAGTTCACAAGATGGCAAAGTTTACAAGATGGCACACAAGTTATGCTTGGTTGATGATCTCAAGGTGTTCAGTCACATTTCACATTCAAGTCAAGATAAAGGAACAAGCTCACATCTAAAGTCAATGATCACTACATCAAATCACAAGTTAATGATTGAAGTTAAAGACTACGAGCTCAAGACCGAAGTGAAAGCATAGTATGCTAAGTTTAAATTGAGTCTATACTAATGAAGTGCAAGTAGCAAATTTTTTTTCCTTTTTTACTCTTTGAATATCTGCACATTATCTCTAATGTGAGCCTCTCGGACTAGTAAACATGTACTTAAATATTCAAGGAAGTGCATCTAGTTCTACTATATATGATGGACTAGCCATCAATGCCATTTTAACTTGAAATTTTTTGCATGCAATTCCTTCTTCTACATTACCTCAAGGGTGTGTAGAATTCTAGGAAAAATATCGAGTTAAGGAAAACTACTAGAAAACATGCTATTATTTTCCTTTTCTCTTTCGCGATTTATTGAGATTTTCATTTCTAATCATTAAAACTCATATAATGTCTTGACGCTTCAAGATATATCATTTTGGTGGCTATAGAAAAACATGTTCTCTAGTCATCCAAATGAGATGTGCAACCGTACTTAACCGTTTGACTTTTACAAGACAATACGATTTCTTGAGTAAGTGTGCTTTGAGTTTTATTAGAATTGGAAAATTCAAGTGTTCCTATTATAGCTTTCTCATACAAGTAGAAAGGATAGGAATAAGTCTTTTTCTTACAAGGAAAAAAGACTTAGTTTGTCTTCCTCTAACATGGAAAGGAAACAAACTTTTGTTTACGGTTTGTGTTGCATTAATGTCATTAACATAAATTACAAAGTTCATATTAATATTTTCGATAATTATCCCTTTAAAATTAACTACCCAAGTTTATATTTATGAAATAATTAATTTTAACGAAAGGCTAAGTTCCTCATTGAGGTTCCACCATCACATCAGTTGTTCTGCTAACAATGATAGATTCAATAGGTAGGTGACGTTTACCAATTGCAAAACCTGTGCAATTCTTAGACCATATGGGACTCATGACATTTGTAACCAGAGAAACAATGTCAGTCTGGCACGTTTAGTCCCATCCTTGCCTCGACCCAAGGTCTCACTTGCTTAACTCGATTAAGTCATCCAATACGAGAACGTGTGAAAATATGTCTAGGTCTCACGCATAGAGAATAATCACCCTGGGTTACAATTCACCTACGGTCTCACGCAGAGCAAAAAGTAATTGCAGGTGATCTCAACCAATTAGATGGCATGACTTAAATTTGACGGGTATAAGTTTTGATAAAACATGATCAAAAAGGTGTGTACGAGGAAGCATGCATTTATCCTTCGTAGCACAAGTCAAAAACTATTTTTAACTTAAGTCTAATACTTGTTTTATATGTTTATGTATGTCAAGTTGCTCATTTTCCTGACTAATATATCACCTAAGTAGAATAAATATTAGTTTGAACAATACATAAATTAAATAACAATCATAACATTTATTTAGTGTTATTTGTATAAAAACAAGTGTTTAGTTTCAAATCATATTTAAACTTTAAACTAAATCAAAGATTTAGTTTATAAAATAGGTTTGTGTTTTATTTTAGTTTTATATAAAAACATTTGCATGTGTATATACATTCCAAATATATATAAAAAACAAGCAAAACAAACACAACCACACGTATGCAAAGCCTCAACCGATGAAATAACCTATGCTTGATCTCGTGAGCCATCACGAAAACCAAGAAGTCAACTAAA
>BQNB010077230.1:12152-25610 GCA_026074375.1 Tanacetum coccineum | reverse complement strand
GTATGCTAAAAGCACATATATACAGGGACGGAAACAGGGTGAGCCATCGAAAGTCTTGTGACCTTATGAATTTTTCCGCAGTGTTGGTTTTTCTATAAGACTTTTTTTTTAATTGCACCCGGTCTAATAAAATTGTAAGTCTCTAATCTTGTTTATTCTTTCTTATATGCACCTTATCATTTCATTTTCTGGTTCCACCAGCATATATATATATATATATATATTATTGCCAGCTACGATTCAACATTTGAGCCCCTCACAATCAGAGTCGTCTTTGAGGGTGTGCAAAGTGGGCTACCGCACAGGACCACAAAATTTTTAAGGTCCTCAAAATTTGTCCCGTTACAATTATATGCATGTGTACACATATTTTTTACGAAGAAAAAAATATTTAGATAAAAAAGTATCTTAAATGAGTAATATGTTGAACGTTTAGATAACTAATTGCATTATATTTTATAAACGATGACACTTTATGTATAATATTTGTTCTCGAAAAGCCTCATTATGTAATTTCGTCCATGACCCTCAAATTTTTTATAAATTTAAAGACGGCCCTGCTCACAACGCACGCGCATGCACAAAGAACACAAAATCTTAGAGAAAAAAAAACATAATGTTACTGTCAAAATGGCTAGGAATTCCACCCAAATTTTAGAATTTGAGATGCAAAATTATTTCTTTTTCATACAAATAAACAAAGGGAAAAAACCAAGATAGCTCACATTTCATGCACATGCTTGGTTTTGTCTTGTATTCCTTTTAGGTTCCCGATAGAATTAGGATCATTCCCATTTTAACATCGACTAATATTACAGTAGTTGTATAAAAAACAATAAAAACAAAAAAAGAAAATCTTGTTAAAATTCAGAAAATATCGTGAATATGTAGAATAAATTCGTAGAGTTTTAATGTTTGTTAGGAGATCATAAATGTAGTATAACAACTATTAGATAGGCATTATATTAATTAAAATTTGCCACGTAAAAAAAGATATCTGGGTATTTAGCCAGAGACGAAGACAAGAGGAGGCAGGGTGGGCACTTGTCCTTGTAGCAAAAAAATTATAATGTCAGTTTTTAAAAATATCTAATTATGTTTGTAATTTGCCCTCTAACGAGCCGATTTATAAATAATTTCTAAAACTTATCAGATTGTGTCCTCTTGATAATAACTTTCAAGTTCCGCCCTATATTCAACCACTCAAGAGAGAAAAGAAACATCAATAATGATACAAACAATCGTAAATTTCACACAATTTCATAAAGTTGGTAAAAGTTATTATTACCAAGAGAAATGAAAACATGTTAAAAATTATGACATAGCAGTACATATCATGACAATATCGACACCATGTTTCTACTAGGGCCATGAAGAAACATGATACATGGCTGGATTAGAGAGGTGCAATCAATTATGAGACATTTGAGTAGTTTCTTTTTGTACATAACAATTTAAATCTCAATAATTTGTTTGTGTTTACACCATTTTGGATATTTGGAAAAATAGAGGAGCCCACTATTCCATATGCACTCAATTATTTCATTTTTATATAGTTGGCCTTACAAAGTACGATAGTACTATTTTGAGATCAATTAATAAGTGTGGGTTTGAATACCATCAGTTGTATTTATACGGTTTTCATGATTTGTAAATACGTGGTTACAGAAATAGTGAGACTCTAGAAAAACTTACTGAATAATCTAGGAAGAGACCACAAACCTCACTTGCATCTGAGTGACCAATTAAGGGGGTGTTTGGGGTTGCGGTTGGCAGTGGATTATCTGCTTATTCCATTTTCAAAACGTGAATAAGTTAAAATTAGTGTTTGGATGTCACAATGATAAAAGCACTTTTCTGCGTTTGGGATGCTTGAAAATGACGTTTTGAAAAAGTAAGTGGAGAGGTCCAGCTGGAAAACGCACTAACTTTTGTAGGATAAATTACTCAATTGCCCTTTGAATAATTTATATATGGTCCATCTTGTAAATAATGCATATGTCTATTTTGGTAACTTTACACATTAATTACAAAATAATTATATTTGTCAAACACTCAAATGACATAATTACAGAAATAGTGAGACTCTTGAAAAAGTTAGTGAATAATCTACCTTAGGCTAGTAGTAAAGGTGATTAGGAAGAGACCACAAACTTCATTGACATCTCAGTGACTAATTTAGTATAATAAGAAGACTTAGGACACAACAAAAAAAATACCTCACAAAAATCATTTACTCTAATAAAAACACTTACATACGCAAACATACAACACAAGTCGGTCACATTTGCGACCGACTTTTGTTTTTTCTTAAGGTGGGACGTGTTGTGTTGGTGCCAGATTGGCAGGGGATGTATGCAACATAAGGCCATTACGCATGGTCTTAGACTAAGTGTAATGGTAACCACCAAGAGACCAACTCACGGTCACGTCAGTTTTCTCTATTCACGATAGTTTCATTACCAACTTAGTGTTACAAGGAGATCGGTGACACTAAAAAAAACAAATCCCAAAAAAACTCATTAAATAAACACAAACACACACACAAACAAGTTGGTCGTATAATCGACCGACCACTTTTTTTAGGTTTCGACGCGTCGCAACGGGGTGGTGTAATGGAAAGATGCGTCCCAAAAAGTGGTCGACCAACATGGTGACAGAGTTGAGGACCGACCACTACACCCATACTTAGAAAAATACAATTATATTAATGCACAAAATAAACGAAAGAAATGTATATGTGCATGATGGATGGATGATCATACTCTTTGAGATAAACTTTTTTGTTACTTATAATTAAATCATAGTAATAAGTTTGATATCTTAGTCTTATGTCTTCCTAATCCACATATTCAGGAACAAGTTGGGTGTCGATCTGCTCATCTGCCCATGCTTCTAAAGTTGGTTTTTTCTAACACCCATGAATGAAAGTTATACGTAGTATATCAAAAGGTTGTGGGTTCAAGCCTCGTCGGAGACATTTGTGAAGACTATTATGAGATAAATGGTATAAGACGTGAAAAATTTGCCGTTCTAAAAAAAAAGAAAATTATATCATGGGCATTCGTATGTTGTATGAGATAGAGCATGTGAATATGATTGTCAATGAGTTTTTATGCTTTTATTATACGTTTGCTTATTTGTCTCCCAATTCTTAGATTAATTATAAAAAGAAATTATTTGATTTTGACTTTGAAAGGTGAAGTTTAGGAAGAATCAATGAGTAACTTCATTTCATTATAATATATTATGATGTTTTTTTTCTGATATCATAAAAATTATAGTGGTCAGCTCATTTTACAGCATGCATGCATGATTTTTTTATGTCTTTTTCTGTTAACAGATATTTAAATGAAATATTATTTATCATGTCATTTTTTTACTTTAAAATCAATTAAATGTCACGATTCGGTCCAAGTTCTAAATAAAGTTGGCTTTCAAAGTTACCTTTTTTGGAGGTTAAAATTGATCGAGGCTTAAAGACAGAACGTAAATTATATTTTGAAGTAAATGCATGTTTCTGTTAAGTTACAAGGTGATACGATCTCGAGCGAAACAATTTTTTTATTCTTTTTGTAGTCTTCGCAGTTAAAGCCTTGGAAAGATGCTAGTCTAGGTTTTTTGTTTTTTCTAGTATTGTATTTGTACTTTTTTTACTTCTAACGACTTGCTAGTAGCCTTCAGTAATGATTAGATAAGCTCACTTTAGAAAGATATGTATTATAATTTCCATTCTCAAATACAAATTTTAAATATAAATTAATTTTCAAGCATTCAACTGAGATGATAATAAAGATAATTTCGCGTGACTAATGACTTACAGTTTATCGGTATAAATGTGATATGCTTTGTGATTCGGTGATTGTCTATGTCGACTCCGGCGAACCCCAAAAAGTTAGTTATTTTATGATTAGTCGGCGTGCAATGTCAAATAAAAAACACGAATAAGTTAAAAAAAAAAACTTATGAGTTAATTTAATTGAGATAAAAGGTTGCGAACTTAAGAATGATTGTGAAGTTATGCTTTTAAAAAGTTGATTCTTGAATTATAGCATGAAGTTAGCAATGGTCCAACCCAAAACACAAATATTAAAAAGTGAAGGACCTTCATGTCTTATGACAATCCACATTTCTTTTGAATTATAAATTAACTAATTTTAAAGGATAAAGTATTATTGGTGATTATTTAAAATATTTTGATTGGTCGTCTCATACACTTTAAAGATTAGGAGCTATCTGCCAGGTGGAAGTCACTTAACAGAGATTTGTGGGTCCTAAAAATATCAAGGTTTTCTTATACCATTCTTTTCTTTTAAGTTTTTTATTCATATATTTATATTTATATATTTCACATGAGTTTTTCAATATTGTTTTACATATTTTCTTACACACACAATAATATTCTATATTTTTTCTTTACTCATTATCTCTCAGCATTCAAACCATCAATTCTGATGTAACATTTCTCATTTTCAGGTTATTTACGACTTTAATTAATTCCATTATTTACTTTAGAGTTTTACGCGTTCGCTTTTAATTATTATCTATAGTTAAATCGCGTAAACTAAAAATCAACGTGCAATGTAAACGGACATCAAACAAATTAAAGTTTACATCAAGCAAGTGTTATATGATTATTGGGAGTATAAATTATAACTTTTCATTATTTATTTTTGTTGGGTACGTAAAACGCTTACGTTTCGCAATAAATTACATTCGGACGTACCCGGAAGCACCTTTACCCATCTACACTCAAACAAATACCCACTCTTATACCCAATACCCAAAATTTACTTATTTTGTTTACTTATAACTCCCTAAAACCGGATCTAAATGTTTACACAAGAAATAAATACAAAACTCCCACTAACTCCTATTCTTCACATGTGAAATCTTACACTTATGTACCCTTAGACCCAATTTACTAAAGATTGTCTCATCACATGTACCCCCCCCATTTCAGCCATGGGATAGCATAGGGAGGAGGAGAGGTCTTTTGACCTTGTCCTTTAATCCACTAAGAAGTCTCATTGGTTTTCAATTATAAGGATAGTTATAAGGTATTTCCTTGCACACAATAAAAAGGAAAGTCCTATGTAACTAACTTATACTCTTTCATGCAAGCAACTCAAAGCACACCATTTCTCTCTAAACCATACTAAAACCCACGACATACTCTTTATAATTAGGGTTCCATATATCTTTGATTTTCTAAGGTATTCCAAGGGTATTAACATTCATTCTAAGGTCATCTAAGGTTACCCAAGGTGTTAACAAGCTTGGATTCGAGTTTAACAAGGAATTATCAAGAAAACATATCCCAGGGTTTTTCTTGATTAGGGTTTTGATTTTGGAAAGCTTGTGAGGTTATATTCTTGTGTTCTTCAATCCTACACATCCACATTAAGGGGGTTTCCTATTTAAAGTATTTAATATTTATTCATTCATTATCTTTTATATACATGCTTGTTATATATGTTAGTCACCACCTAGAATTATTTATGTGTTATATAAGGTATTTAAGACCTTACTAAATTCGAATTTTATGTTGTATGTGGTAAAATGATACTTGAAATAAAGGAACATGCTTAATAAAAGTGTTAAATAAATTATGTGAATGATTTACAAATTAAATGGTGTCGAAAGTTTATTTACAAACTCATGTATCAAAAGATTACAAGGATATGGATTTCAAGTTAGAGCAAGTGGTTAGGGACTATTAGAAGACTTAATATAATGGTATGACATATAATTAGGGAAACTTGGTAAAATAAATGGAGCAGGTCATAAATAAAAGTATTTATACAACTAAATTTATAATCAAAAAACCCTAATTAAACTTTTATATCCCTACTGATTATGAATTCGACAATTAAACCCCATACTTTATATATTTTATTAAATTAGTACTCTTCACAAGGATCGTGAGCATGTAAAGAACTTGAAAAACGGATTTATAACGAAAAAGATATGACATTTACAAGTTTACATTAATTAAACGTATAAAAGTGATTTTATAAAAGTTATTATATACATATACCTACTGTTTCGGATCTAAGATATAAAAATAAATATTTTTTAAACCTAGTACTTTTCATAATGAATCCAAAGGCGTAAGAAACTCGAGAAACGGAGTTTAAAATGAACGAGTTATGATTTAAACAAGTTACGTATAATTAATTCTATAAAAACAGTTTTTATAAACTGTAATGAACAGTAAAAGTTACTGTTCATCAGAGGTTTAATTTTTATAACATGATATTTTGATAGATTTTCCTTCAAATACGAATCGTGGACAATAAGAAAACTTTAGAAACGGAATTTAAAATGACCAAGTTACGTAGTAATAAGATATAAATATAACTAATTAACTAAAAATCATTTATGAACTGTTATAAACAGTAAATATTACTGTTCACAGGGGTTTACTTTTATAAATATGATATTTTGATAGATTTTCTTAATACGAAGTCGTGGACATAAGAAACGTATAAATCGGAGTTAAAACGATAAAGATATGAGGTTTTAAAATCGCGCGCACTATTTTTATTTTTATACACTCTTTTTATAAAACAATTAAATTAATAATGAAATATCATTACGTAACCAATAAAAACATTAAATCATATATTTTTACAAATGATGCATTGGTAAATAAAAATAATATTTTTCTTTACGGGTACAAGTACATATACTTTTTATTTAACAAAGTACGGGTTAATTATTAATTTAACTTTTAAAGATTTAATAAAAACTATTAGGTGGTGGTGTGACTATATAACATGTGATGCCTTATTTATACATAATACATTATACTCATACGGCCTATAATTAATTAATTGCATTTTCGGATTGCCGAAACGTATCACTTATTTGATTAGATAACAATCATTCACTTTACGGTGAGTTCATTAGCCCCGCTTTTATACAATTAAATTGTTTTAGACAACTTTTGGGGTGAGAAACAAGCATCGTTTTAACATTTGGCGCAAGTACCCCCCTTTTAAACAAGTTTACCGAGTTGGCCTAAGAAGCTAAACCCACTATTGCCCACTAATCATGAACTGTCAATTGTCTAGTTAAAGAGCGAACGAATGTTAGAATAGATCTATTTGGGATTGACTCCCGTTCGGTTTAGTAGCGTTCATCAGTATTCGAATGATTACTGAAACAACGAATGTTATACATGTCGAACAAATTTGAATGTTTGCGGGTTTGAACATCAACAAGTGCGACATATGTGCATTAAATTGCATACATAGATGTCGAGCTTCGGTGTCATGAGCTTAGTGCACTTCGTAATTACTTTTGTGATACTGTATGTGTTACATTTCTTGCTTTGAAATCATGTGGTCCAAACTTGAATTCACCAACTTTATGTTGACGTTTTAAAGCATGTTTTTCCTCTAGGTCAATAAGGAAAGGTGCGAGAAACAAAAACAATTGGTGACATCATTTTGGAGTCATTACTAATAAAAGATTGGTGCATACATTTTGAGAATATTTGTTATGTCTTAAAATCTTTAATTTTCACGGATGAACAATTTAAGCTTCGGGCTATTGTAACAAACAAGTTTATTTAATCCAATGTATCAATTTTAAACGACTCATATAGAGGTCGTTCTCATATCTTGTGCTATTGATCTATGAAGTAACACTCTCCAACCCATATTCCGCTGCGACCCATTTTGGGGGTGTTACATCTGATATTTGTTAGAATTATGTGAGTAAGAATATATATAAGAACAACTGGTAAGAGAATATATCATTTCTCTTTTCACATATTAGACCTCCGTCAAATGATATGGTGGTATATTTTTTGTTTTGTTGCAAGAGTTTAAAGGTTTAACACATTGATGATCGAAAATGATCACGGGGTTAACCTGATAAGACCGCGTATATTTAAGTCAAAAAATCTCGGCTTCACGAATAACCTGACTAAAGAAAAATCGCACTTGTTTAGCTCTAAGGTCGGAAATGCTATGACCTAAACATAACATCACACAAATTATAGTAGTAAGTAGGGGTGTAAATCAGGTCGAGTTGATCGGGTTCGAGTCAATTTGGGTCGGGTCAAAGTTAAAAATAGCATACCCGAACTCGACTCTATTTGAACTCGGGTTATTGGGATTTGGGTCGATTCGGGTCGGGTCAACTCAAGTCGAGTTCATTCGGGTTCGGATCAAACCCGAATATTAGTAAAATGTAATAAAATTGCCTATTTTTACTCGTTTAAATAGATAATTTATATTAAAAAAATAGACTAAAGCCTTGTTGGGGCATTTGGGTCGACCATTACTCGAGTTAGTCAAAGATTTTAAACCCGATACCTAACATTATTTAGCACTCGGTTACTCGGGTTAACTCGAATAAAATTAGTGGTCCGGTCAACCTGACTCAAACATGATTAATTGAATTCGAATCCGGATCAGATTCGAAGCATGGCTGGTTTTTTTACACCCCTAGTAGTAAGTTACTGTATGATTTTAGAAGTAACGTAAATTTACAGAAATGAATGATAAAGAACAGTACAACAATCATTCATAATTGTCATCTCATGGTTTAACCCCACATTTCTCTATCAACTTTTTAGTTGTGAGGAATTATTTATTTTACACCCGAGTAAGTGAGGATGATTATGGAGTGGACGAGTGGTAGACATGAGATCCCCTATTTTCTTTTTCACTTATTCGTATTTTTGTGAATGACAAATGAAATTTTTTCGTACATTTTTTACCATTTATCTATTTGCTAAAAGGTATTGTTGGCATTTGGTCCAATGGTATGGAAGTTTTACCCTCCTAGACAAGGTCTCATGTTCGAGTCTTGTCTAGAGCGATAGGGGTTTCCTCCCGCGTGTATAAAGGGAAGGGTGTCATTGCCTTTTGGGCTGGACCCAACCTGGTTGTGTGGGCTCGCTACGCCTTCTGAGCTAGGGGCCATGTAGCCACAAATTGCCGTTCAAAAAAAAAACATGTGTAAATCACCAACTCATTGAAGCTTAGCTTAAAAAAGACACTGCTTAAAAAAACCTAATGCATACATAAAAATGAGGAGGTTTTAAATGTTCGTATGAGTGGAAAACGAGTTTTTGACTCAGATATACGTGGTTAACCGAGGTGTATTGCGATTGTTCCAACCTTTTTTTTAGTCATTGCCAGTAGTGAGATTTGAATTAAGACCATATTTGGACAATGTGAGATTCAAGCCAACTTTCTTGAGCATTTTGATTATTTCTTTTGAGTATTAGGTAATTTTCTAATGAACTAACTACCCTCGCTTACTTTTGGAATCAACATGCTACTAATCATGTCATAAGATGGGGTTTAATTTTATATTATATCAAGTTGAGCAATTGTGATGTGATGACTATGCCAATCAAATGACCTAACTAATGATAGTTATAAGTTGGTCATCATTAACATCATCAAAACATAGAATTTTTAATGGATCAGGACTTTGGATATGTTTGGCGGAATGTGTTGAGGTTGAGACTGGGGCTGGACTTGAGGCTTATATTATAAGTCGAAAGATGAAGCTTATATTTTTATAAAACTGGGCTTGAGCTTATGAAGAGTTATGACTTATAAGCCTTTTCATAAGTCCGCGTGACAAACGAGACTTATTTTACAAGCCGGCTTATTTTAAAAACTCAAGCCCCTATAAGCCTCCATAAGCGCTCTGCCAAACATACCCCTTTAATTACTACGTAATTTTATTAACTTCTTTATGATTGTGTGTCGAATACTTAAAACTACATTTGAAGATACATCCGAGTGATAGGTTAGAAATAAATTTGACTGCATGGATTAAGAACTTTTTGTTAGAAATTTAGTGTAATTGAGGGCTTCAGATCACACTTGATAATTGGTCAGAAAGTACGGATATCAAGTCATTGAACCACCCTAACTCTGATATTGGTAAAGTGAAATCCAGGTCACTGATGAAATTAGAGTCTACTCTTCAATGAGTGACACTCCGATGAATCTAGTGCTTAGGGAACTAAGTCATCAAGGAGTCATCTCACTTAGGGTTTTACCCTGAATGAGTATACTCAATGAGCAAACTCATCAGCAAGTAAACTTATTAGAACTAAATTCATACTAACTTGTAACGGCTTTTACCTATTCAAGGACAATTATCACTGAAACTTAATGGACACGTTTAATTGGTCATGTAACCACTATATTAATTACGGAGGAGTATTATGAGATTAATGGGACGATTAATTATCATAATTCTTTTGACTAGAGTATTCATCTCTATAAATAGAGATTCACAACTGCATAGAAATATAGAAAAAAAAACCTAAACACTTAGAAGTAAAGAGTTCTTAGATTTGTGCCTAAATCAAGAACGGTCTTATCACAAAAAGATATTTGTGATACCAATGTATAAGGATCGAATAGTTTTTTTGCAAAGTGATTTCACATTCCAAGTGATATTCGATACCATTGATTATCTATAACCCTACTGGTATGATAAAACCCCGAGACTCTTCACATGATGCAAGATTTACAAGTGGTCAAACAAGTGGATCAAACGGAAAACGGGTCAAAACAAGCAATTTTCTTGGTGCAAATCAAGTCAGATTGGATTAATCACGAAACCTTTTATTATTGATGAATACCTAATTTATAAATTTATACATTTGTCAAAGTCTTATCCCTCTCACAATAATTACAGTAATACTTTTTTATATTAAATAAATTAATATAATAATCCTTATGAACTGTAACACATTTATAATTTATAAATTTATACATAACCCAAAGTGTCCCCCTCTCACAGTACCCTTATTTGATTATTGTCTACGGTGTTATGAATAGTGAATAACTATTATTTTATTCCAGTTATTTGTCGTACAGTTTTTTGAGAATTGTTTTGTGAGTATACGTGTCTCGTCAAAGAAAATTATCTAATTAGCACCATCCACCACCCCATTATCTTCATTAGATAAACCATCCACCGCTCCACTTTTCACCCAGCAGCTTCTCATCAAACCAAAAAAAACACACACTCAGGCTTTTTGTAGATCTCACCCACCTCTCAATCAAAAGAGCCATTCACATGGCACAACAAACTAAAGATTGAATATCTAATTCGAGAAATTTGCAACCACCAATTTGTAAGTGTGAGTTCGACACCGTCCCTAATTTTTATCTACTAATGTGCTTGCTTTCATTTTTTGGGAAAAATTTAAGTTTTTTTTTAACTTTCTATGTGGTGCTATTTTATAGGTGCCTGAATTTTAGGGTAGGTTCATCAATGATTATACAAAGAAGTTTGTTTGTAGTAGTTTGTGAGGGATTTGAAGATGCCGTTGTTGGATTTGGGCGTATGAAAAACTGACCCATTTCTTAACAGGTTAGTTTTTATTTACTTTGTGGTCATTTGTGATGTGAGATTTGTTAAATTTGGAATCTTGATGATTGAGTTATGATAAAGTCTATATCTTTTTGCACTCATCATAATTGGGGTTATCATAATTTTTTGCCAATTACTTATGAAAAATTAGCGGTTTTGTTTGTGTTTTTTTTAAGTTTGTTGTTAGAGTTTAGTTTGTTTATATTTCTCATAGTCTAAATTATGACGGTAAGTGGGATTGGGGATTTTATTATTATTCGTATTGGGGGAGTTTTTGTAGGTGGTATTATTGCGTATATGGGTTTTAAAAATTGAATGAAGATTTGGTCTAATATTATATCTTTATGGTTTTTTGTTCTTAGGGTTGTAGAATCTGAACTGCTTGGAAGTCGTAGGAATGATAACCGAGGGAGTAGAAAAGAAGATAAATAGGGATAGGCCGAAGGCTACGATTCAGGTAATTCTTCATGATAGTTGATAGTCGTTAGCTTTGTTTGTTTTATACTTGGTTATGTAATCGATTTAGCATAACCTAATGGTTCGTTTTTAAATTCATTTAGGTTCCATTGTTGGAAAAGTTGATACGTAAATCCAAAGGTAAGTTGATTTTGTGATTTAAACATTATTGTCACACTTTCGAACATTGAAATGCGTAATGGGTGCAGGATCAACGAGAAGGATGTACTTGAAAGAGCAATACGGAGCTGTGGTCCGGTTAATACGCCTGCAAAAATTGTGCCATATCGATATTAGGTAACTTGAGTTCTTATTTCAGTTTGGTTTATTGAATTTGAAGCATGGTTATATAACGATTAGTTTTCATATCTAAACAGTCAGAACGGAACTTAAAAACAAAACATGATGGATTGATTTAAGAATAAGCGGATTTTTGTGTGTTTAAATGAGATGTGAATTGATAGAATATATAGTCATTGCTTTTGAGATTTGCATAAAGAAGGTATATTTCGTTTTCAATGTATGATATACTCCTTTCTATGGCAGGTTTATGGTGAGGATGAAAGGTCATTCGGGCTTTCTGGACGCGAAGGTGGAGTTTTTAGTTGTTCTTCCGCGAAAAATCCAATGTACACATATCGAGAATGCATTGTTGTTCCTTTCGACGGTGCTCAATCATCAGCAATTCGTTCCCTACCGAAAGTGTTGGACAGGTATGACAATTTTCTAAAGGTTGGTTTCTTCTTATTTAATAGGCTTGATTTTGAGGCATATTTTTGATTCCATGTCGAGCCTCAGTTGCTCTGTTCTTATAGCGCGTTTTGCAATTATGTGATTCTTGGTACATGAATTATTCTTAAGGTATAATGACTAAAATGGGGAAAACTAGCGTTTTGAAAATTTGATATTAAAGATACATTTTAGATTTTGACAATTCTAAAAAAGGGGATAGGATGATACGATTATTTCTAGCAAGGACTTAAGACCCCGATTTTGATAAAGATAAACCTTTGTTATGATATGATCATAAAAAAGCTAAAAAAAAAGTATACGGCATAAATGTTTGTTCGTTAACCTTAACCAAAACAGACCCTTATCTTAACAAAGCCAATAAGATAGTTCAACAAGCTAACACAATATGTCTGAATCTTTATCTTTAAACATTTTATGATCAACATACTGATTTTAGTCTCCATTGATTGATGGAAATATTACCACTAGATGTTTTTATGTAACCGCATAACAGTTGGCTTCTTCTGAGTGACGAGGTAAATGTTGCAACCTGTTTTTCTTTATTTATTTAGAGTAGGGGGTGTTTAGATTGGGTTGTGTTACCTGCTTTAAGGGTTGTTTGAAATAGTTAGGTTACAAGCACCACAAAAGTGTTTGAAAGTCTAATGATAAGGCTTAATTGTCACACCCCCAAAATCGGACGACAACGGAATAGTAACATTGGGGTGCGACTTCAAGGTACAAATACAAGTCACAGAAAACGATCTCAAAAGAGACGTTTAAATAAATTTCATATTCGTTATATTAAAATCAGAGTTACAAAGGATCCCATTTATAATGCAATAGAAACATATTTTTTTTTACGTTTGTCGAATGGTATACAAGTTATTAAGCCTTCAAAAA